>LUCH01003112.1:13046-32278 GCA_013368495.1 Paragonimus heterotremus | reverse complement strand
GCAGATGAACTACGTATTTACGGAAGTATATCATAAATAAAATTAGAATACACCACGCACTACCAGTATTCACAAATATTGGCGCGGTTGCTTCAGTAACTGCACGTCTAATCCGGGTTAAAATCATACAATTCGGTGTTAAGACAGTCTTGAGTTCCAACGAAACGTCGTTTCATCATCAGACATGAATGGACGTAATTAAGTTAACTGGGCCATAGGAGTGCAGTACATACACCAGATGCAATACATCTGCGTGAACGATGCACGCAAGCTCTGCTTAGTAGAATAATATTCTTATAAGATGAACTCTACCCAAAAGGTTTCAGCAAACACCATAGTCATGGTCAAGCCTTGAAAGAATGCCTTTGTCAGCCACTGCGCCCACGGAAATGTGTGTTGTTCAGTGCGAATTGCAAAGCAGTCATCCAATACGTGGTCACGGGCTAAGAAATCTTCACCGCCTCCATGAGCAAAATAAGAAAATGATACATATCCACACAATCAGTTCGGCAGCTTTTGAGTAGGATGGTGGAGAAAAAAGCGTGCCAATATCCAATAGACTGTTCCTTGTAAAGTTTTGTTAGTTTAGTATTCTTCTGATGCGCCTTTATTCAGCACATAATTTCAATTCGTGTACAAGTGGCAAGAATAAAAAAACAGCGTGAAACGTAATACATAATAGAATGCAAGTGGGAACGTGCTACCCTCTGACATGGTAGTTCCTTCAACAAACGACGCATATACTGAGAACATATTCAATGTGTAATACAAAAAATTGTGGTGTCACCGTACACTCATTTGTCAATCATTTAGCTTCTACGCCAACGCGGGAACTCTTGTAATTCGTCGGATCACTAGACTGGAAAATGGAAGAAATCCAGATCGTACGATTTATTACAGTGAAAATTCAACTGCCTTGAACAGGTCGCCATGAGAACACGTGGACATAACGCGGTGACCAAACCATTCCAATTGATGGCGACGACAGTTTCCTACACAGTTTCACTCCCATTCGGGCCCCGAAGGCAGTAGGAAGTCTTGTGGACAAAAAAATCACATGGCACAAAAACGAGTCCACCAACAATCTCAAAGCCGCTTAGGATGATGGACTGAGCACTTCAAACAAATCGCTAATCATTGGCGCTATTAAGTTCGTCCTTTGTCCCTCAAGGACTCCTTGATCTACACCAATATTTTCAGGTAGACAAAAACTGAAGTCTCCTAAGACAACCTCAGTAAACTTCCCCTGGATCTTTCCAAATAAGAAGTTAAAAATCTAGTCATGAAGGTAACAACCACCATCCGTGAGCCCCCAAATAACGAATTTGTTTCCAATGGCCTAGGATTGCATACTATCGATGCAGTGTCGAAAGATCAGCTGTGTCGAGATTGCTATCCAGTAATCTACTTCTCATCACACATGACAACCACTGCTAGTCGGATAGGTTTAATTCTGCAGACGATCATACTGGTCTCATCGTCATACTCCATTACAAACCAGAAAACCAACACTTATGTGAGAGACAGGAAATGAATCTGTTCGCAGGTTCCAAGAAGTCTTTGGCAAATATGTACTTTCGAGTGTTTGGGAGACAAGGTAATGTTCTCAAAGTAACCTGATGTCAAAATTCGGGTTAGATTAAGTTGTAGGGAGATATATCATCAACCTTCAATTTACCAAGTGAGATACGATGGTGTTGCCTAGTCTAAACTATATCACCCAACTTTGCGTTGGATACGATATTGCAGAGTACTCGATATATTGCGTACGCAAAGAAGCATGCAACTGCTTTCAGATAACAAAATTTGAGTATATGAATGAAGACATTGTAATCTGTAATCTCACAGATAAATAAAGCAGAATACGCGTATCTATAGAACCCAAGGACCACACGGACCAAATGAGAGGAAACTGGCTTTTTGGTCAGAGGAAACTGATGTACTAATACATACAAAAAAACCACTTAGAGAGAAGAGCGTAACGTACCAGACTGATACCTTCAAAGGTACACATGGCAATGCTGAATCCGATCAAGAGGTTTGGTACATTGGTGTACACGGGAAAGCTGGTGACTGGTCGAAGTCCGGCCGAGAAGAGGAAGACGAAAATCAATACGGTTCCCAACAGCGTGGCCACGTTGGCCACTACCGAAAAATACGCCAGGATACGCATGTTGTTACACAAACACATGGGTATCAGAGTAAGCGCAACTAAGAAACCGACCAGATAGAAGTTCACCGGCAATTCGGGGAGGAGTGAATTAGAAAACTGGAAGAGGACAGAAAGTTGGTGAGGAATGGATAATGGCATTATTAGACGTACTCGATGAAAAACGAAGACACACGTTGATCTGTTATGGTTTAATGTTACATAACATGATTAGTCCTAAACGAATTCCGGTTGTTTATAGTGCCTAATAGAATGAGTTGTAGTTGAAGAATGTAAGCTCAAGAAGCAAAAGAACTACGGCGGGACGCCGAAATAATTCAAAACTTCTGTTTTATACACTTTTCGAAGGTTGTTCTCAGGCGATAATCTAGATCAAAGGACGAGTAGTTCTAACGTGGGTAAAAGATAATTTGAGACAATCCGACATCAAACCTAGATAAACAGTGTGAAATTTAGGTGTACTACAAGTTTTAGAGCACAGAGGCATATCTAAGGAAGCACAGAGAAAAAATACCTAGAGAGAACAGTAATCGGATGACAAGCGAAAAGTTAATACATGGTTTCCTCCCTGTTCCGACTTGTCGGCTGTAGAATGTAGATCTGAGGACCACATTACGGAATACTGCATAATTACCGCCATGTGTTTCCATGGAGGTACGCAGTACAAACTGGAAATGCAAAGTGGAGTGAATCCAGTCGCAATACAAGTAATTACCTAATGAATTTAGAACCTGCCATGAATCTGAACAGATGGGACCGTGGGTGGGTACTTATCAAGCGATGGTCACGAGTAACAGTCAAGCAGACAAGAATTTTAGTTCCAAACACAAAGGGTTGCCGATTCGAATATTATTCAGGCCAACATTACCTGATAAACCCAAATAAGGACGGAATCGGTAAAAAACCGGAAGCCTAGGCTTTAAGGTAAGCAATACAACGTACACATTTGCACGCTGAAATCATAAGATTATTGCCAACACATGACATACAAGACTGTGGGCTGGATGTTGTCAGGTTGTCCAAATGAACGCAAAAAGAATGGAGGTAACGGTGTGCGAACCCGCAACCGTGTGAATATTACTGTCAACATCGTTATTTCGGACTACTTCCATTATCCATACGCTAGGCGGTGGGCACAGAAAAGACACCCTACCTGCACCAACCGTGGAAAACAGCATCCAAACAGAACCTGAATTTCCCACTTTGAGGTAGAAAAAGGGTAAACATTTGTTCGAAGTATAACAGGCTGTAACTCACTAATGGCTTCCGATTCGAATTAAAATTGATGAAAAAGTCAAGTAATTGCGACTGAAAAGGTGTCTGGAAGAAAAACACACGAATGTATATAAGGTAAGCAGCGACTTAAAAATACTGTCCAATCGAGAGGTTAAGGGACAGATAATGAAGACCCCCCACAAGGAGAGCAGATCTTGACGCAATGTGACGGCTTGTGCATCTCCATGATCTATTGGGCTAAACTGGACGGTGCGGCGATCACACAGACACTCACACCAAGCAGGCCAATAAGCAGAGGTTTGACAAACCACAGTCTCCTGGTACTCCAGGTTGGGGGTTGGAAGAAGGTTGGCATGTTTATCCGGAAGAAGTAAGAGTTTTGGTACACTGCCACCTACCCTTTGCTTTGCCGTACAGGCTATTGAACCAAGGACTTTGGATGAGAACCCTAATCGTTCTCCTGTCTAGGTCTGGGCGTCACGGCAGTATTCCAGTCCACACAACCATGATTACTCACAATACTGTTAATTCCATACTGTATTGGCTCTATCGCAGTATAAATCGGGACACCATATCTGCTGCATAAAGCAATGTAGATAGGTGAAAACATGCTACTACTGACCTCTCACCCACTGTCCATTCAATTTTAGTTCTCCGCCCACCCCGACCCCTATTTCTGGTGATTATCCCGCAGATCCCACAACAGATATAGCTGATAATAGTAACATTGTGATGGTAGGTCACATTTTCTACCATTTAGCCTCAAGCCTTCCATCGTCCCATGCTTAGATCTAAAATGCGGATCAATATAGGTGCCCTCAATTTCGCCAATCTAAGATAGATAGGTTAACACAGAGCTCTCACAGGAACGCTAGACTGGCTGCATTTTACAGATTAGAATCCAGGACAGTGGTCAACGTATGGAACTCACAGCACCCACATTGTCTACCCGAAAGCAGCTATACATTTCGAGTGACTCTACGGCCGCCGCCACCGGTCAGGCTAGAGTAGGTATAGTGCTCAGTAAGCCAGCAGCAGTTGCACGGATAGTTTGGATTCCTGTTAGCAGTAGACTTTGTGCTGTCCATTTGACAAGTTCTCTTAAGGTCAGTTCTAACACCAAAATCCTCAAAATTCCTTTCACTATATCTGCTTGTGCTCCGACTGTTTACAGTGACCTCGGAGTCAAGGACGCATTTTACTCGGATCGGGCCTCTCTTCATCAGCATAGCGTCACATCGGTCAGATAATGGAGGACGATTGTTGCAGCTGTGCGCTGAGCATAACCTATTTTTAGTCAGCACTAGTTTTAGGCATCGTTCACGTCACTGCTATCCTTGGCGCCCGCCTGCTCCGTATCAGGCCTGGTCTCAGAAAGACCACATAGCTGTTAGTTACAGGTGGTGTGGCTGTATTCAAGACTGTCGTTCTTATAGGAGCACGTACTGAAACTCAGATCATGCATTGGCATGTTATCCTTTTGTTCTTACTTTTGCTGGACAACGACTCCATCGACAGCAACGATCAGGTGTTGAGAAACTGGCTTTACCATCGGTAAAGCATAAGTACCAAATCACCTTAGAAAGCTTTCTTAGTGGTACTCACTCTGAAGCTTCTAATAGCTGCTGGACTCAAATCTCACAGGCCATCCAGAAAGCAGGTACTATAGCATGCGGCACAGGGGTGCATGGACTAAACAAACATTGGATCTCGGAGGAATCCCTGGAGTTGTTAGGAGTCAGACGGAACACTTCTCCTGGAAGTTCACATAACAAGATTAGGTGAAATATCCGTAAGAAACTGAAACACAGCCCAAACGTTATTCGCAAAGTTTGGTTAATGGAAAAAGTTGAGGAAGTGGAAATCGCTTCCCCTTCTAGAAACACTGACATACTCTTCAAGTTTAACTCGGCTACTGGTCCCAGGTAATCGTCTGTCGACGAAGCAATCAGCGAGACAGATGGCACACTAATCTACAAATCCACAAGGTTACAGCGATGGGTGGAACACTCTGAGGATCCATTTAGCTGGCCTGCTGTTTCTACTATGTTGTCACCGTAAACTTGCAATGTAGCACTCTGCATGGTAGAGTTAGGACCGCCCATTAAAACTCAGGTCCTCAGTGGCATTCCGGCTCTCAAACTTAGCAGGGCTGCTGGCCCAGTTGATATCGTGTCGGCACTTTTCAAAAGAGGTGAGGCGTTAGTAGAAACCCTGGCTAAATTGTTCTAACGTGTGCTGGAGTCACTAGATGGTAGTTCCCATATTCAAGAAAGGAGTCCGGGGCTCTTGAGAAAACCACGGAAGAATTAGCTTGACTCCAGTGATTTCTAGGGTACTGGCATCCATTATACTTCGATGATTCACTGCACCTCAAGAAATAAACAATAGGAAAGAACAGCCAAGGTTTCGCTCTGGACGAGGATGCACTGACCGAATTTTTACTCTCCGCTGAAATCGGGAGCAACGTTATGCGTGCCGCCTGCAAACAATTGTACTTCTGGACTGTAAAGAGACGTTCGATTAAGTTGATCGATTTTTGCAGTCACATAAACGTAAGAGTATATCGACCAGCTTTGTGAACATACTATCAGTGCTTTATTCCTATAATTCATCACAGTTTAGTAGTTACGGTGGCAATTTTAAAACCAGGAGCAGCGTACGCCAACGCCGTCCACTTTCATCATTTATCTTCAATTCCGTCATAAACGAAAAACCAGAGGACTGTCTGCTGCACCTAAAAGATGACGGTGTGGACCTCCAATCTGGCGGAAGACTGAATGATCTTGATTATACTAACAATTTATTTCAGTTGGATAACTGTCACGCAGCACTGTAATGCCCCCATCACTAAAGTAGATCTTGGAGGTATTAGTCGCATTATACATACTCACATTGTAGTTGGTGCAACCTCCAAAGTATTCAATCTCCACCACCCTATCATACAACATTAAATCTACGCATTCCTCATTCTTACAAAGATACTTCGCACCACAGAATGCATACCGATTTATTTGGTGAAGGAATAAATATTGTCAAATACCATTTGGACTTTTTGAAAATAGTCAAACATCGGTTCCTAATTGTCGGTATAGTGAAGATCCGTCTGCAATTCTTCTATACTGACGTTTGTTGATTACTGCAAACAGGCTGGGGATTCCACGAATCACGAAGTCGGTGACTGGACACGTTAGCTGAGATGGTGGCTAATCGAAATCAATGATGTAAGTGTCGTTGTTTGGCCGATTTCTGTGTGAAGTGAGTGCACTTAATGACGCGAGGTAATGAAAGCTGTAGGGAAGCTGTCCTGCAATCAAGTAGAGGTCGAACGAGTGGGATGATTGAAAAAATCCCCCAGTTCGCTACAAAATTGCATCCGTTATATACTTTGGAACATAATTCTTTAAACATGCTGGCAAAAACCAGTCTTCCTCAAATAACTCACGAAGAAACAGGTGCACGCGGGGACAAAAAATACCAATCTGGTCGAATTAGTCCTAACCACTTGTTTACGTCCTCATGGCTTACTTGTTTTCTCGCAATCACGCTTAAAAGCACCAAGTAGACTCGAAAGTGAAAATAAAAGCAATCATCATGTATATCATAAGGAAACCTAGTTGTACATCGTGTCCACCAAATACAATGATTACCTCAGTAAATCATTGTAGTAAGCTTTAATTGAACACAATGACAAGGAGGGTGATAGTTCCCTATCAGAACGCATTCGGGACTTGCCAAATCGGCAAGAAATCCAAGTTCACAGAGGTTATATCAACAGCTCACGTAAGTAACAATATTCGGATTTAGATTAATTCCAACTCCTGCGCCCTTTTAAAATGCGCCTATCCTCACCCGATGCGGACAACGGAATGTATAGGGAACTTCACCTTCTGTGCTCGCTGGACTTCGACACTTGAGATTCCAGGTCCCAAAAATTACCGTGATTAATCTGTCCATACTGGTCGATTACAATGTTCGTTGCGTCACAGGTAACAGCTCACTGGCCACTCCATACCACATTTGTTACTGGTAACGCTAATAAACATAGGCTTCCTGCATCTTAGACCATTCGCATTCAACTAATGACGAAATGTTCCCATGGAGGCCCAGAGTTGATACCATTTATTAAGTGCAGGTCCACATATACGTGGATTAGTTTCAGTAGTTCTTAACAACTGTCTATCACTACTGCACATTCTCCTGGATTGGCACATTCAGTATATTTTTCAAAGCTCCGATAGCAAGTAATCTATCGTTTCCGACTCCCATTAAACCAATCTCGTCTATATGGTAATCTACAGTCACGATGTCCCATCCTTGTGTGTTTTGAACGTCTGTCGACCTAGATTATACTTTGAACTGAATAGTGATTGTCTATTGGTGATGATATGTGCACAGAACGGACGTGAATCGGAACGAGATTCAAATCAAGTGCTAACAGACAACCTAAAAAATCGAACAACAGAAAGCGAGAGCGAATCTCCTAATGCTCCAGCGGTTTTGTTTAGTTTCCCTCTTCTCTTCTTGTCCATGCATTACTCTGCTACTTCGTCGACTACCGTCAGGACCGACAGCTGCCTGAACCACACTGCCGATTGGGAAAGGTCGAAGCTGTAAACGATGATGACGAAGACCTGGTGAGATGGGATGGTAACAAGGGGATGATTGACCATATAGAACGCAACCCTGATCGACTCGTGCTTAATATGTACGCTACATAATGAGAAGCAATCGGACGAAAGAACAAGACGAAGAACGTGAACACCAGGCTTGTATGTCAAATATGCACAGACGGCTGTGCGCACCACTTCCTTGTCTAGTTGGATGTCACGTACAGTCACACAGCTAGCAAGTGGTTAGGGTTGAGAACATGCGGCAGTAGTATGCAAGTTCAGTCGTTTTCAACATTTGTCGGATGATAAGTGCACCACGTAATGGGAAACTATTTGGCAAACAGTCTATGAGAAGTTCCTAAACGTCCAGCCAGTAAGACAAGAGGAAGGAAACGACTGTAACGTCTGCTCCTTCCGGTTTGCTTAGCTGTTCCAATATAATCATCACCATCATTATAGACAGATTTCAGTAGATTTACTGATTGTCTTTTAACGGTACTTTGTTCGTAGCACATCAGGTTTACTGTGATTCCAGTTCACAGATTAATTCAGGTGGCGCTTACCTTCTGGCCTATCTACACACTCAGTCTGTGCGGTGAAACGACCAACAACCGACTGACTGCCAAGCACGGTTGACCAAAACGATTAGAAAGTGGAGATAAACTGTACAAGCGGTGAACTATAGTCGCCGTAGCAAGTTGCCCCAAGCGCACATGTTGCATTAGCATACAACCACGATACACTTTGAATTTACTCTAAAGAGTAGTACTCTCACCCTATAAGATGGCTCCAGAAAAAGACAGTACAGTGAAAACTATTTTCAACTCAAGTTCACAACTAATCATTGCGAAGACGGAGCGAATTCTACGTGAGAAATTCATATTTCGATCATTCGCAGGACCTGCTAAACAGTGTTTCACAAAAGCACATTTGGAAAAGTCTCATTCAAGATTTTGAAGCACAGGTAAGTTCGAATCCGTTAATAAATAAATAAATGAGTAAATAAATAAAATAAAATTACTAGCTGAACATGAAACCTACTGACAATGTTCACCTTCACGCCGCCTGGCAGGCGGCACAGGCACTCGAAACTAGTGAAAAAAAGCCCATCTAGTCCATAAAGAGCTAAAAAAAACTCTGTCCACGGAAACGAATAAATTATTCCGTTAAAAAAGGATCAGGAAGCTAGGTGGAAATTCACAAGAATGTTCTCTGAATGGAAGTGCCCAAGGAGTCAAAAACAGCCTGCAAAATATGTCAACATTATTGAAGAGAATATTTTGATCGGTGAATCGAAATTAACAAGCAAAATAACGGCCGATGTGATCCAGTCAGATGACGAACTTTTTCCCAAGAACAAGTTGGTCAGGAAGATAAAACAAGGGCCTAATATACACCATGAAGGTGGAACAATCAACGATGCAGGTGGCACACCTATACACGATACATCTAAATAGCTGGTGCAACGTTTTGAGGATCAGTTCAGCCGGTTCTCTGGCCCCGAGAATCTCTTGCGGACGTCACTTAGATAGAAAGGGAGAGAGGAAAATGAGTAGCGAGCGCACTGACTCGGTCATTTGAGTTAGTGAGAAAAACTAAGAAAGTAACTTACAGGGAGTCAGTGGATGACAGTCACTACTCAAAGGAAGAGTCACAAAAACTTGCGAAAGTCGCAGAAGTGAACTAATTCGCCACAAGTAAGGACATGGTGCCCACGAGGACTCGCAAACCCTACACTTAGGAAGGCATACGACGAGAAAGGACAGGCACGGTTACGTCCAGGGACGGAGACGTACAGCTCAGATTTTCACTTAGTCGTGGAGCAGCAGATTACGTAACAACTTGTCGAAAAAGTGCGCCGGGTTCGGTGGATTGATTTCAGAATGCTCAACGCCCAGCAGCGTACCAAACAAACACGTGAACAAATCAACACATTCCAACACGGCTAACGACCTAAGGAAAATTACGAAACACATTGAGTGCTAACAACAGCGTACATCGACGCTGCCCATCACAACCATCATCATCATCAGTGGTTCTCACTGGTACTTAACTGCCACACAACCATGAAAAAAGGATAACCCTGGTCAAAAAGCGAGAAGAAAAAAGAAACGGTTGGAGAGGTAGGAACCTAACTACCATAAACACCTTCGTCTATATTCAAACGTTCAGAATCAAGGTACCCACACTTTGCAAACAAACAACCGAGCTGTAAGTGAAAGTAAGACGTCATCAACAGGACAGCTTCCCTACAGCTTTCATTGCTCCGCGTCATTAAGTGCACTCACTTCACACAGAACTCAGCCTTGCAACGACCCTTACATCATTGATTTCGATTAGCCACCATCTCAGCTAACGTGTCCAGTTACCGACTTCGTGATTCGTGGAATCCCCAGCCTGTTTGCAGTAATCAACAAACGTCAGTATAGAAGAATTGCAGACGGATCTTCACTATACCGACAATTTTAACCGATGTTTGACTATTTCAAAAAGTCCAAATGGTATTTGACAATATTTTTCCCTCACCAAATAAATCGGTATGCATTCTGTGGTGCGAAGTATCTTTGTAAGAATGAGGAATGCGTAGATTTAATGTTGTATGATAGGGTGGTGGAGATTGAATACTTTGGAGGTTGCACCAACAACAATGTGGGTATGTATAATGCGACTAATAGCTCCAAGACTATAGCGACCTTCGTTAATCAAGATCCTCTTTAGTGATGGAGGTATGTGACTGAAAGTTAGGAACGGCGTAAATAAGACGATTGTTTGACCAGTGATGCTTCATAATTGTAAAGTGGGGCACTTCAGGATGGACGGCATCAGTGGTCGGACCGTATTCGACAACAAGAATCGACTGAGGCCGATGGTTACCAACGACGAGCTTATGAAGCAGATAGTTGATATCGTAATCACACTGATTCACTTGCCTAATCTTTAATGATGTATGGACTTATATGGTTTGGTCAAGCACTAAGGGGGCTAGCCAATCGTCTATTACGGCTAGCACGCTTTGTTAATACAGCAGCCAACTGGTGTAGGCAAACGCAGATTGGGATAGAGATAGAGAGGGACACTAGTCGGTTAATTACTATGTAGTACGTTTGTCTCCTGACCTTTTCTGCTACGATGACATGGTGGTCAGTCTTGTGTGCTGTTCTGATCCGGTAGGCTATGCTAAAAATGACTTTGGTCCTTGTAGGTTCAATCACATCAGATTGTCCAAAGAAGAGCAACCGGAAAAAAGGCAGATGAGCTCGTCGTAGATGGTGTTAGTGCATTGTGTTTTGGTTATCCTTGATGCCTGTTATTGCCTTGTCTGATGTTGTGTGTTTGTGTCTTAGTTGTGTCTACAACAGTGTTGGTTTTATGTGAGCATGTTGACTTTATAGGTGGCTCTCGAACCTGTGTAACTCGATCAAAATAAGTGTGTCACATTTCTTAGTGTTTATGGTCCAACCATGTGCCACACTAATGACGCAAAGGACCAGCTGTCCGTTACAATCCGATCGGCACCGGTGAGTGACCGACTGTTTGTTCTGGGTGACTTGAACGCTCCAGCTGGATGCGACTCGGTAGTCAGGCCGAGAGTCCTCGGATCCTACGGCATTGGTTCAGTGAATGAGAACGGTGATCGTCTGCATCACCTGTGTGTTACTCACGAGCTGATCATCACAAGCACCCGATTCTAGCTGAATGCGAGCGACATCACGACGTGGCTCCATCCACGAAGCGGTTATCATCATTTACTGGATTACGTGATTGTGCGGCAGTGCGACATTTGTGAAGCGCGTATAATGCGAGTGATGCGCGGCGTTGAGTGCAGCACAGATCACAGGTTGGCCAGAACCAAATTGTTTATCCATTTTTGCAAGCCTGATTATTGTAGATTATCCGGACAACGGCGGAAACTGGATGTCAAACGATTAAAGAACCGCGAGATTAGGACTGGTTATCAGCGTGCAGTTACCGGTCGTCCGAAAGACGTTCCCGTAACCATCACAATCGAGGGTATATGGCAATGGATCGAAGAACGGATCATGACAGCAGCCGGAGACGATCTGTATCGAACGTCAGAAAGGTTCGAACAGGTACAATGACAACAACGCGGTTATCTCCAGTTTAACATGAGAAAAAAATGCGGCCTCCACAATGGACCCGGAGAATAAAGGCAAGAGAACGACATTCAGGAGTATTCACCGTCAACTTGCCGAACGTCTTCGCGGAATCAAAAACGATTGATGGAGGAAGCAAGGTGCTGATGGAAGACTACGCCGACCGCCCACAGCACAAGCAGTTCTACGACTCGCTTAAGGCGAATTTCGGCCCATCCGTCCAGTCTATCAAAGTAATGACTGACGTGGACACTAGCTCTTCGTTCACCCAGTCACGTCAATATATCCTGAACTCTCCGGTTTTGTAAACAGTTGGACTGTCGGTTCAGAATCCGTTAGCGAGTATCAGTTGTCTCAACTTTACACATGCAACAGGTTAAATCTGTCGAATGTTTGTCAGCTTCCAAAATGAATCCATAAACATCGCCCACGATAGTTGGGATGAAGTGAAACACACGGTGAACTGGACAATTATGGCTCACTCGGCCGAAAGTAGATGCCAACTGAAGACTAGTGAAGCCTACCGAATAGTCTGTCACGTACCGGACAACCCATCAAAGGCCATCTGTAGGAGAACGGGTTGCATTGCTAAAACAATCAAGCCCAATAAAAAATTACCGAATATATTGCACCCAAAAGCGGTGCCGTATTTACCCTGGACTTGAATCAACTGAACAGATGGCTAACCTGAACAAAGCTGTCGAATAAAGTGCAAAACGCAGTGAACCAATCAAGAGACTGATAATCTACCTCGTTTCGCTGTAATAAGACCGATCGACATATTGATCGAAATCCATCACCATTCTATGTAACTGCGCCGGGTTGACGATGCATTATCCATAAAAAAGATGTCATCGTGTTTTTCTCGTAAGAGGCATACTTCAAACATTTGAGTTCAATGTCGAAAGGAGGTTCCACACGACTTCGATGCGCGACAAACCCCTACTAAACACACCGAACACAAACCTTCATTGCTCGGTTCGAATACATGCAATGAGTTTGCGGAATCAATGCATCATGAAGACCGATCAAAAAGTATGGCCACATTTTTTTCCTGTAAGTCACAAAATGCTTACTGCCATGTAAAATATCCGATAAAATAAGATAGGCAGGTTGCCGAAATCAAGAGAGCAATAACGTGGCTCGAATCCACTGAGCTTTATCAGAATAAATTTGTATAGAGGGATGCAGTAAGTCGGGCACAATCATAGCTATGATCCTCGTCAACGGCAGTGTATCTAAGATTGACAAAAGTGGCTATTCCAACTTTAATTTTACATGTAACAACTCACTTCTGAAGAAATGAATCTACAACTCGTCAATAAAAGCTTAATATCCGTTGAGCACCACACATCTTGAGCGTCTGGCATTTCCTGAGGTTGCCATGCGAATGACTAGGGGTATTAACCGAAAGCAGTAAGATCAATTCCATTGAAAGAAGTAACGATAAGTCAATAGTTTGCATCCAGGAAACTAGGCTAGGACTGGCAAGGGCCAATAAACCTTTCTAACTGGGTATATGCATCAGTTATGACGGAAGTGTTGGAAGGGCGATTGTCAGTCACACACAAAAGGTCAACAAGGTGTCTGTCGACCTGAACTACTGGTGAAGGGAAGATAAACACCTTTGCACAAAATAAAGAACGCAGATCGTAATGTGGTTACGACACCTGGTCTATATGCGCACAAGATGTTCGCCGATTATCCGACTAACCTTTCGCGTTTGGTTATACTTACGTGGAAAATTCGCGGATCACATTGATTCAGACAAAACAGTAAGTGTTTTATAAAAGTTCGCGAATCTAGATTATATCAAATTGAATATCACTTCTACCTGATCGCATCATTCACACCCGGTGTGCATGGCTGATGAGATCCGATAAGAGCGGAACTCCAGTACAGTGCTTCCTTTCGAAGTGGGTCAGCCGAGAGGCTCATCTGATGCGAAGGCTGCGAACAAGCGTGTGTGGTGTTCAATATAAAAAAACATTGTGTCTGTATGAGTAAAGATTAAAGGACAGCTCATACATACGATTGCAAAAAGGTTGGTCAATATACGGATTGAAACAGAACATACATAATCGGCGTCTCCAGATCGATGGGGTCTAGAAAACTACAAGGAACACGGCATATAGTTCAATCAATCCTATGTGGTGTAAACGAGTTTTAACAGTGAAATGAATGGATACATGTTTGAAAACAAAAGTATGACGTTAAGTGAGAACTAACTGGCAAGCCAATGAAAACACGGGCCGTCAAATCAAGTACGAGAATAATATCCCATCAACTGTATAGTAGGGTAGAGCGCATTGTCATATATCGTTCAGTTACCACAGTCAGCGACGTGTACACCGGTCTGAGGTATCCAATGAATTACAAGCGTAGAAGGAAAATGAGACAGTCTACCAAAAAAATAGCCATCGTGTCTGTCGAGAAATTGACTTGCCCGTCGAATATTTTCCGTTAGAAACAGTACATATACACACAAAAATCCTATTTGTGTGATTAGCAGAAATACGTTGACTGTATGTCTGAAGGAGAGACCTTGAAGAAATCATGTTTAAAAATACTTCAATTTCCCCCTGAATCTTCTTAGACTCTCTGGACCATGCTTGAACACATGGAAAACTGTCTCGGTGTAGTCCATTTCAATCAATTCCAAACCGTGTCTAACCGTAAGGGTAAACAAAACAGTTCCAAACATGCCACTTACCGCTGTCGCACAGAACGCGTTGTGCGTACCAGGACGTTCATGAGATAAGTGGAAATAAAACCAGCCGCAATAATAGCAAAGAAACCAATCTGGAAAACAGAATGAACTCGATACAGACAACATTAAACATCTTACCCACAAGCCCGTGTATCTCAGCACGATAGGCATGGAAAGCATCCCGGTGCCCAGGTTACTTTTAATGAAACTCATGAGAGTTTCCGGTTCACTAAAAGCGAACAGATTCGATAAGCATAGATTGACTAACCTAAGATTTTCACATACATGGGGAGTTGTCCGAACAAAGGCATCGTTACTAGACAACAAATCAGTGGATGTTGTAGTATCTGACTCCACTGCACGTTCCTCATACTGAATAACGGGAGAAGCGTCTGAATCGTTCATCAGATAAGAAGGGTAGATATATCACCTAAAAAACGGGAAGAATATGGAAACAGATGAAAAGAGGGTAGAAGGGAAAATCCCTAACCATCGCAAAAGCGACAGTATGGTGAAAGGCAAGTGGAATCAAGAGTAGGAGCACAAATGAAAATTAGCTGATAAGAAAGATGATAGCTGGATAAATGTAGTAATAATTGAAAAATGGTTTTTGAGTCTTGTTGTGAAAGACCAATGACATCCACTGTCCTCATACAGACAAAATGAAGTTATGAATTTAGACCTTTCGTTAGTCTTCTATCTTTCAGTTAAAGCCGTTCCTTCTCATATCGTGGTGGCATGACAGTTAAGCATCCGTATCGACCACTGATTGCAAAAACGATGGACAGAATGGAAGACATAATTAAGATTTCAGAGTCAACGGAAGCGTCGTATTGGTTTCCGTTTGTTGAGCCTCCAGAAGGTAAGCCGTTGCATAACATAAGATGGATTAGCAACCTGATTGCTTAGCTGATGTCCGAATAAATCCTGCTGACTGAGACAGTCAGACATAGCGGATCCAAACAATACATACAGCTCAGGTACGAATACAAAGCAAAAGTGCGATGGAAATTAAGGGAACTGACTCGAAGTAGTTCGTGAAGGTATGTAGGTTTAGAGTTCCATGACACCGAATGATAGTATTCCCAATGAATTCGATTCGTCGTGCTGCCCCAGAGGAATTTTGAATCCATAGTGGAGGTGATTGTGAAGACAGACAAATTCATAAATACGCAGAAATGGACATTTGATTCCGTTAGCCTTTAACTCCCCAGAAGTCAGCACACAGATGACACGGAACGAGAAGGGAACGCACGTCTTGCAACCATTAGGAAAAGTTTTATTTTCGATTCACAAGGTTTAATCACCAAGTGTGCTTGTAAAGTTGAGGAGGGCAAGAGGTGGGAAAACAATGAAACTTATGAAATGCAAATGCTGTTTTAAACGATACACCTTACCGACAGACAAGTCGGATAAAGCGGCGACTGACAAGAACAAGAATACATAGTGCAGTCACAATCTCTCAAAAACCCAATACACCATAAAAGCACAACGCCCACCTAGAACGACCAAGGTGCCGTTAATTGGCTTAGTTAAGCCTCAAAATTAGTCTATGTTGTTTGTCTGCAATTTTGCATGTTGGTTGGCGTCGAACCATAATCAAATGTATAAAGTGACGATATCACCGTACTCGTCGACAGCGGTACACTCAACTCCAGCGCAACTAAGAGCTTGAAAATCTGACTGGAAAACGAAAAGAAGAGGAATGATAACTTTACACTTATAAACCTCACCCGTAATTAGACATTTAACATCAGTAGACGCATACCTTACAAACAAGCAACCGAAGTGAGAGTAGGGATAGTGTGATGCCAGTATGACGACAAACTACATGCTACTGCGACCGATCAACATTCAACTTTCATAACAATTCCAACAACAAACTCCGAATTGCAACGTTACCCCCCAGAAAGCAGACCCGTTCAGCTTGACATCATGGAACGGGCGAAACTCGGGGGGGAGGGGAAATCAGTTTAAAAAATGCGAAAAAACTTGTCGCTACTAGAATGCAAGCGATTCTGATACTCTGACAATTTCGGAAGGATCGAAAATAATTAAAAAAAATTATCATCAAAGAGTAACAGGTGAATGGCTACCGCTGATGCTTAACCGCCATGCAACCATCAAGAAAAAAAAACAAATCCAACCAGAGAAGGAAAATAAACGGAAACAGTGAGGGAAGATGACATCAATATTAAAAATTACTGTCCATATTCAAATACCCAATACCAACATGCTTACACCTGTTGCGACCCCATCTGATAGAGAAAAGACAAGAACAAACGCAAGGCCGCGAGCAGTATCTCTATAACGAACGAACGCAACGATATTGCAAGACGGTACGAATATCAGAGCTCAAATATCGGAACGCAACTCTCGCAATTTAGAACCCCCCAACAAGCAAGGAAAAAGATGGCATTCGAACGAGCTTTCTTTGGTGCTCAGCCCGAAGGCAAAACAGCGGTTTACAGCAACTGTATTTATAGGTTTGAGGTGGCCTTAGACCTGGATCACCGAATGGACCAGTCAGAAGCGAGCGCAACCTCTCGGACGTTCCAGAATTCTAGCGGGCGTTCAAATTCCCAAAAAATGAAGAAATCCATTTTCCTTGCACATAAGGCTAATTTTTGGGAAAAAGTGTCTTCTCCCAACAACACTGCAAACAAGCAAGTGAAAGCAAGGTGTCACCGGTAGAACAGCTTTCGACGTCTGCGCGCTACTAAGTGCACTCATTTTACAAACAACTCGACCAACCGACAACATTCACGCCGGTGAACCCGATTAGCCGCCGTCTCACCTAAAGTATCTAGTCACCGATGTTGAGTCGCGAGATTCCAGGCCCGGCAGACGAGCCCCATTTACAGTGGCCAACCCCTTCGTGAACTTTGTTTCTCTGCACCAGGTCATCATCTGTGCACATCGCAATTTACGCCAGTCGGTCATACTATCGGGAGAGTTCTCGGTGTGGCAGCCGTCTAGTTGACATACACGGTCTAATCATCTAACTCTGTGCAAACCTAAGGAATAACCAAAGGAAATCGAAGAACAACCACTACCAAATACCGGTTCCTAACTTCTTTGGTTCATGCCCGTTGGAAGTAATTGACGTTAACGATCAAACCCAGACAGTGAGGGTAAAATACCTGAAGGCGGTTCCTGTCTTCTGTCCCGAACGGTCAAGTTTCGGGGCAGAAAAATAACATAGCCTTCACAATGGTCCTATACACGTGACGTTTAGCCTTCAAAAAAATGCCTCTCTGGCGCCAATGGTGACCAAGATTTGCCAACACAGCCCGAAACCTGAAGAGATGAGCTCCCGATTTATTCTCTACACAACCATCGCTGCTGATGCAACGTTCTAAGTATACCAATTGGCCAACAGTCAACACAACTTCATTACTCCAAATTAAATCAACGTAATCATAGCAGTCTTGTAGAAGTACTTAGCGTTTTCAGGCTGCATAGCGCATTCCAAAATACCGTCCTCAGTGTTTCGTAATCATCGTTCGCATGATCACATTTGCTTGTTGCACTAAGATAGATGTTTGAGATGATGGGACTGGTGTGCAATGAGTTCAGCCACAGTCACCATCCCACCATCCTGCTCGCGACGCCAACAGTAATGTGTAACGGAGTGGAGGCACTGAGGAACAGCGTTTCTCTGAAGGACGAGGGCCAAACGGGAATCCGGAATGTTAACAAAAACCGATAGGCATGAGCGAAAGGCCCAGTAAGTAATGCACACAACTTACACAGTCGGGAACTCAAATGGCGTCAATCACACGACACAGAACTGTATTAGATTTACATTGTTTGAAAATTGTCAAATGGCAATACTATACCGTCAATATAATCAACATTCCCATAGGTAAGAGGCCCACTTAGGTGTTCTCTGATTGGCGCATACAGCTCAGCAATACTTTCTTTATTTGAAAAGACAAGCTAGTAGTGGTATATTGCACGATCTTTGTTCGAACTGATTTCGCTGCATCTTATCAAGTACATTCTACAGAAATGAATTACAAAATATGCATAAAATTGTGACTTACAGAGAGTATTCGGTCCAGGTATGAGGAAAAGACGAAGAAATTCACTAACACTACCAAGGTAGTGCTAGTTTAGTTAACAGTTCCTTTTGCACACACAATGGCGGCTTCAGACGTTTAATAGTAATTGCCTCGGCAAAGTGAAGCAAGCATTTATTCCGGTGCGTAAAAATGACAGAGAATGCCGATCGATTGCCAGTCTCGTGATTTGTCTCGAGCACATGACGCGCAATAGACGAAGCCGGTGTCTTGTGTGAATGACCTTTGACCTCATTCCAACAGATTCCAACGCGTTGGCCGTCGCGGTTGCACATCCACTTGGGCAAATGCTCTGCCATCTTG
>LUCH01003112.1:0-10030 GCA_013368495.1 Paragonimus heterotremus | reverse complement strand
CAAGATGGCAGAGCATTTGCCCAAGTGGATGTGCAACCGCGACGGCCAACGCGTTGGAATCTGTTGGAATGAGGTCAAAGGTCATTCACACAAGACACCGGCTTCGTCTATTGCGCGTCATGTGCTCGAGACAAATCACGAGACTGGCAATCGATCGGCATTCTCTGTCATTTTTACGCACCGGAATAAATGCTTGCTTCACTTTGCCGAGGCAATTACTATTAAACGTCTGAAGCCGCCATTGTGTGTGCAAAAGGAACTGTTAACTAAACTAGCACTACCTTGGTAGTGTTAGTGAATTTCTTCGTCTTTTCCTCATACCTGGACCGAATACTCTCTGTAAGTCACAATTTTATGCATATTTTGTAATTCATTTCTGTAGAATGTACTTGATAAGATGCAGCGAAATCAGTTCGAACAAAGATCGTGCAATATACCACTACTAGCTTATCTTTTCAAGTTTATTTCGGGGAAAACTTGTTTCACTTCCTTCATTAAAAATCAAGAAAAATGGTAGACATGAACCTGCTTGACGTTTGCCGCTTTTAACGATGAATCCCTCAGACGGTTTGTCGTAAACCTAAATTTTAATATGAGAATAAAGAGCCAACAGTGTGTTCACATACCTGATGGGCAAACACTCATAGTCCAGAAATACGACTGTTGGCCGGCGGTACACATGACGCTGCATCCGAATTCGGTGGAAATTAAAAATTCAATCAATACCTCCTCGTCTAGGGCGAAACTCTGCTTGTTTATCCTCAATATTTGCTTCTCAAGCTGCTGTTAACCGATGAAGTATAATGTATGCCAGAACCCCAGAAATTACTGGGGCCAAGCTACTTCCTCTGTGATTTTCTCAAAGCCCCTGACAACTTTCTTGAATATGAGAACTATTGTCGAGTGGCCCCAAATCAAAGGGATGGTCTGTCATCCACACAGGTTCGAACAAGTAAGCCAAGGCATCTATTACCGTCTACTCACGTTCTTTGAAAAGTTCCGACAGGAGATCAACTGGAGCAGCAGCCCTGTTAAGTCTCATAAGCAGAATGCGGCTACGTACCTCAGTTTCAGTGAACGGTCCTAACCCCACCGACCAGGATATTGTATTGCAAGTTTGTAGCGGTAACACAGCAGAAGCAACATGCAAGCTAAACTGACTCAGAATGTTCCACCCAGAAGTGTAACCGCCTCGGCTTATTATGGATTAGTGTGCCATCTGTCTCGCTGACTGCTTCACTGACAGACAGCCGTCTTCGGCTAGCAACACGAACGGGCTTGAAGAGTATATCAGTGTACCCTGAAGCAAGACCGGTTTCCATTTCATTAAGGTCCCCCATTGGACAAGCCTCATGACTGACAACTAAGCCACTATTCAGCTTCCAATGGATATCTCACCTAAACGTTTTGTATGAAATGTCAAAAGGAATGTTCCGTCTGGCACCTAACAAATGTAGGGAGTTTTCTGAGAGAGAAAAAATGTTTAACTCACGAACCACTGCACCGCATGGAGTTGTGCCCACAAGGTTCATGGTCCGTGAGACTTAGATTCACCAACTACTAGGATTTTCGGGGTTAGAACTGTTAAGCTTGCCATCTGGGCTAGATTAGTAAAGATGCTTTACCCAGAGTTAGCTACTTCGATCGCATCAACAATTATTTGAACTTGTATTCCAGTAGGAACGACGGTCTTTAATGGAGCCACGCTATCCACAATTAACATCTATGTGGTCTGTGTGAGACCACGACAGATTCGGAGAGGGAGGGCACCAAGTATCGCAATGATGTGCACACTGTCTACAATTACTGTTAATAAAAAACCCAGTACTCGGCGCACATTTGCAATAGCTGTCCACCAGTATCGGAGTAAATTGACACCAACCAAAACCTGTTATATAAACAAGACTCGACCTCACCAAAGAGACCAACATGAAGGTTCATACCCCCGGCCAGATTGACCATATAAGAGCTTTATGTCGACCGGAAGATAAGCCAGAGGCGTCCTTCATACCGACTCCACCGCAGTCAGCAGGAGTACAAGCGGACACAATGAAAACATTTCCGACCACTTGGCATCTACAGTTGGATTTTCTAAGTGAACGACACAAATTCCACTGCCAATGAAAATCTAATCCAACATTGCGGCGGCACCATTGGTATTGCTACTCCGGTCTGACCGATGGCGGAAGCCGTGGAGTCACCCGAGGTGCACAACCAATATTGAGTAGACAGAGCGGGTGCTGTCAGCTCGGTACGTTGATCAGTCTTGGATCCAAACATTTGAAGCACAGTAGACGTCATCATTCGACAAGTCTAACACATGTGCGAGATTGGCCAACTGACCTGTCTGTATTAGAGTATTAAAGCTGAAAGCACTTACACAAATTCGCACTTTGAGCCTAAGTAAGGGACGAGGAAAGCCGAGGGGTAGGTGGCAATAAATAAGACTTGCCAGGACAGCGTTACTGTGATTAGCTATGCTCTAGGGCGAGCAGAGTAATTGGAGAAAGACCTGAGAGCTAAATTGCATAGGACACCAATAGAGGGGTCAACAGTGGTAACTTTTCGCCATCCAACCCCGACGTATGCAGTAGATAGGGTAACCTGGTTTGCACTGCGAGACGGTCGACGCAGTATGGAATTGACGGTGCTGTGGATATTCACGGTTGTGTGAGCTGAGACACTACCGGGAGGTAAATACTCAGAGATAAGAACGAGTGGGGTTCTCAACCAATGCCTTTGACTCAAAAGTCTGCACTGCGAGGTGGCGCGTGGGTGGTAGTGTACTAGAACTAGCAGCTTTTCAGGAAAGATACCAACTCCCAATCGGAAAAAAAAACAGGAAACTGTGGTTGGTCAGACCTCCAACTTTTGGCCTGAGCGACTTCGTGGGGGTGATCAACGCACCGTCCAGTCGATATGTGCGAATCCTTACAACATGTCAAATTTCAATTTCGTGACGGTTACTTATCAATCCAATTGCAAAACAAATAAAAACTTTCCTACAGGTGATGCGTCTTCTCAATCTCCGTGAAACCGATATGTTTATTAGTCCTGCAATTCTAACGAGATGGGGCTATTCTTATAATAAGACCTATTCACCATTGATTCGAGCTCCCAAACGACTCCAAAGCAATGGTGTCACCGGTACATAAGGTTTAAAAACTTTTCATGAAACCAGGGATACACCAGAGCTGAACAAACCGGATACTCTAATCAACTACATATCTCCATCCATGTAGGGTTACGTTGCCCACCGCCCCATCTTTTAAGCAATCTATGCAAGAACTGAGAACGAAATCTTTTGCCATCTCCTAGCAACGCACATACAAGAGGTCAACCAGTCTATTGAAGAACATGTTATGAAGCTGCAGCTACACGAATGTATTGGCAGAAGACCGCAATATCAAGTCTGTCTTTGGTGAAGAATATTTTGACGCAGTTGAAACACCTTTACCAGCGGTGCGTTATATAACAGTATATGTCAGCGAATCAAATATGTCGATCCCGATACTGACATGGAGTCCAAACAGCGCGATTGTATTTTGAGGGTGGCAATTGAACGTTTGGAAGATACTGGTAAGATTGTCAAGTAAATTTTCTGCACAGCCTTTAGCTCGCTCAGCAAATTCATGTAAGCTAACATCCTAGTACTCTAATTCACCTAACGCAAGAAACGTGAATCACCCAGAAGCCTCGGCTGTTAGCCGTAGTCCGTGATTGCTGGAGTTTCGCCGATGGTTTTGAAGATCCAGAAAAGTTGTGGAATTATTGTTGACCCGCTTCTGGGTGGTAAAGAACGAGGACTCTGACCAGAGACAGCTTTCAGTTGAAGAGGGTCATGGCGAGCGTCGAACAAGAGCATAAGCACAGAGTTGACAAGTGGGTAGATGTCAAGAGAAAATGGTATGGGGCAAGAGTCCAGTTGTATACGTCAGACAATCATAAACACGTTCAACACTTGCCAACAGGATATACACAACAAGGCAAATAGAAAGATACTAATCAAGCACAGTATACAAAACAGGCATAACGAAATAGGTCAATCGTACTGATTTGTGTAGTTTTGTCTATACTGATTGCTGTTCCTATTGGAACCCGCTTAGCAGAGCAAGAGGACTGAAAATATTTGACGTTCCCCTGAGATATTTGTTTAATCTCATAAATATGTCAAGGGTAGGAGCCGAAACTTCTTCTGGCAGGTTGTTTCAGAAGAGGACCACTCGGAATGCAAACGAATGACGCCTGGAAAGAAAACGGTAACGCTGATGCTGAAGACAGGAGTTATTCCCTCTTGAATTTGCGTAGATTGGAGTCGGTTAACATGTATGGTATGTATGGTATCTCCTCTCATCTGTCGAAACTCTAAGTTAAACAGATTTGAACTTTGAAGAATGCTTTGATGACTGAAGTATTAAAGGCATCTCACTCGCTTCGTAGCCGTGTGCTGAACTTTTTCAAGCAATGACATCCTTACGGAGATAAGGGGAACAGGCTTGAGTATTTACTTCTAGGTATGGGCGAACAAAAGTAGAATAAATGGGAACGACGTTTGCCAGCGCTAGGCAACTTAGGTTACGGTTGATGAATTTAGAAAAATTAGTAGCTTTGTGTGTCATCATCCTGCAGTTGACAGAGAGACTTAGATCATGGGTGACAATCGACCGTAAACCTTTCTCTTGTTCAGTCTAACATTACCAAGGTGATACGAAGACTCACCGTTACGACGAAGCCTAATGGACTTTACACTGTCGAGCTGAACGGTATCTTGTTTAACCTACACCAGTTTCAAAGCGCGTCGAGATCTGATTGTAGACTGGATTCATCGGGGGAGTCACGAATGACTCTCCACACCTTTGTACTGTTTACGTAAAACAGAATGCTTGGAGATAAAACCGACGGCATTTCATTGACGTATAAGATGAACAGCAGCAGTCCTAAAATGAACCTTTGCGGAGCCTCACACAGAGCGTTTCGGATGAAGGTGCGTCCACTCGGATACGCTTCCAACCAGCGCAGTAGTTTCTCTCCAAGTCTGTACCATTGCAGTTTTGAAAGAAATATACCGTTGTTTACTTTGTCAGAGGCTTTCGAGAAGTCCACCAGGATAATGACCATTCGGTCCCTAGAATCAGCCGTTTTAGTCCACCGTTCATGAACAGTTATTAGGTTGGTAAGGCACGAGTGGCTCTGTTTGAAGCCGTGCTGTTGAGTGACCAACCTTTGCGTGATGAAGCGTCGTCAACAATGCTTTCCATTACCTTAGAACAGACACTGAGAAGGTAAATAGGTCTGTAGCTGAAAGTCGTGTTACGCACATTGCCCTTGTGCAGTGGCATTGCTTCACAATGCTTCCCCATCAGCAAGCAGCTCATCATCATGGAATAACTTGTGAAGCAAGTGACTTTTGACTACAGCTAGGCTACCTGCACAACTTTTTAGTAGTCTTGGCGGTATGTTGGCGAAGCCCTGAGACTTGTACAGGTTCAACTTATGTTTAGCAAAAACTGTGGGAAGACTAAAGTCTACGTCGTTGAGCACAGAGCCCACTGGAAGGAGGGGAGTTGCAATGAGTCTGCAAGGTAGCTTCGGCGGTATTTTCCAGGAACGCCCTTTCAAGCGTATTGGCAATGAATTCTGCTGCCTCCTGGCTGTTGTTAGTCAGACCAGAGTCCATAAGCAGATTAGGAATATCTGGTTTTACTAAGGCGTTTATAGACAACGGTTTATAAAACCACTTGGGGTTTCATCTTAACTGGGCTGCCGCAAAAGATTGCAATTCAAATTTCTCACCATGATCAGCCTCGTTGCACTGGCTTTTCATACGCCAACACTGACTGTAAGCTTCCGAGGTCTGAGTCAACTTGAACTGCATCCAGGCATAGAGCTTGTCACGAACGTCACCTCGTATACGACCGGATGGCTTATTATTACTTTTATTGTTTCTCAGTGGGACGAATAAGTTGGTTGTCATGTGAACAATGGCTTTAATGTAGTGCCAAAATAGTTCTACAGAGAGTGAAGATGGTAAGTTCCGAAAGGCTGTTAGAAAGTAGTCGTTCATACCTACTCAATCCTTCTTAAATTAGTTACACAATACTGAAGAGTCAACCATCGCCTTAGAAGAGGAGTGAACAAAACCGAACAAAATCAAAGCGTGGTCATTGCAACTACAGGCATTTCAGTGCTGAGGTTCTCAACCCAACTCGTTAGTGAAAATTAGGGTTAAATTAAACGGTGCAAAACCTTCACGCTACCTGGTGAGGCCTAGCACATCTTCAAATGATCTTAATACAATGGCGGTGTGGAGAAAAACGATCACGCGGAAGAGTCCTGACTGGTGTTCAGATTCATAGCTTTGAAATCAATATTCGGGTGATTAAAATTGCCTAGTCTTAAAATACTGCCTGCGGCCAAGCCGGTGACTCTGTGTAGAGCGGCGGCTAGGTAACCGTCGTACACTGTCACTTACGAGTATGCGGTATATAAGGGCTTGTTTGAACAAAGGCAGAGTTGTACCCAAACGGACTCAGATACTAAAGGAAACAATGGATCGTCCAAGACCAAGTGGTTTATATGCTTAGACAGATACTGTGCCACCCCATCAGCCCCCTTATCGATTCTATCCTTTCTCAAAAAATTCATATTCAGTAGACTTGCTTCTACATCTTATATCCGGTAGGATCGATGTCTTTGTAAATGCCGCATACTTAATACATATTTGGTACTAAAAACAAGGAATGGTAGACGTACCATTATATCAAATTCCCTTCCTCCATGGGACAGTCTCACCTCCAGCAGTTGATTTGGCAAACTTGAAATGTAAGCTTATATGCAGCTGCAGTCACTCTCCAGGCATCACTATACGACCGTCTGGTCTCATGATCAGTGGATAGAGGAGTATTGTTAATATAGCAAAAGGTTCAGTTACGACTGAACTGAGAATGACTCGCGAAGATTAAGAACACGCTGTTTAGGAGAAATTTTTCAAGGAGGTCACTACCTGCCTAGACGCTAATTATCAGCTTGAGAGTTAAAATTGAAAGTGCCGAACTTCTAAGTTGCCTCTGTTTCCTAATATGCGTTCTGTAAACGCGAATATCCCCGGATATGTTCGATTTATGACACTGTCCCTTGTTCAGAACCAGAGTGGACATGAGAACTTTTATCCTCAGAAGTTTTGGCACATCTAAATCGGTAAGGCAACCAGGTCTAAGCAATCGTGTTACTCTAACACGGGTAATTTCTTTTTGGAAAAGCTCATTTTTAATGAATCGTCACTGAAAGCGACCAACATTTAGAGACGATGTCGAAGTGGACGACTCTGGCACTCCATGTATGATTAAACTTCGGTCTGAATTGTCAAAGAGATTCTTTCTAGGTAAGAAAAGTCTGCTTTTAGGCGTAAGTGTACCATGGCAGAGCCTCGCAGTATGTGCGCTCTTGTGAGTGCTAGCCCAGTGTGTCAAGTGCTTTCGAAGGTTACATTTAGGAGCTGGAGAAACTGCGTAACAGCAGCCGACTTAAACCGCGGAAGCCACCGGAGTGTTGCTAGCCTGCAGCATTTCCCTAGTCTTATTACGTCATAAATTTTTCACCACAACTGGCAGTCGTTGTGCTCACGCCCCACCAATTGCGTTGCCAGCGATTCTTCAGGGTCGAAAACGATTACACCGTATGGGTTTCCATAGAATTTGGCGTTTATACTAGTGATAAACTGAACCCCAGCGTGTCTGATGGTGCATTTATTACTATTTCCCACGTCTTTCCCATTCACCTTATAAGAAGTTCCAGATCTTCTGACCAACGGGCTGCTCGAAACGGATAGTTTGATTCTACTAGTTCTGTTGTCGCAACGCGTCACCTATAAGCTCCGATTAACAGTAGAAACTTCAATAGTGTTACTAGGGCGGTCATGATCGACATTGATGGTGGCAATCACCTTGGTCTCACTAGTTGGCTGATGGATTTCGGTAGCTCTGATTGGAGCTGTTAAGCTCCCATGCAAAAAGCGAAGGTCAAGGAGTCGCCATGATGAGAGTTAGCTGACTTATTGTCTGACTATAGACAAGATGGTCAAGTGCTTGGTTTGTAAGTGAGCGTCACAAATTGTGATGGAAGAGCTGGAAATGTGACTGACATCATTACTCAAATATTCCTTGGTCAGAAGTATAATCTTGTTTTGTACTCATTATGAAGAAAAACGAAGCAACCAACAATGTCATGTGTTAGCGATTTACAAAGTGCAATCGTGACTTTGGGTTCGCATACCCTGTGAGTCCAACGTAAGCAGTCATGACAATGTAGTCCTCGTTGGTTGGAGTTCGCAGATATATTACACCTAATGCATACTGTTTCGATCTTTGGTAGCCACTGGAGATTTGCGACTTCAGGAAGCTATCTACCGAAGAATAAACTGTATCGTTTGTGGTTTTGGTTAACAAGCAAACAAAAACAGCAATCCTAAACTTATAACTGGGTGCAGCACAGTGATAGAAAGAGCACGACGAAAAGTTCCTCCAGCGAGATAAAATAAACTACAGCTGTTTACTACCTCGGTGAGAGTGAAGCGGTGGAAGTGGAGAACGAGACTAGCAGTAGGCTGAATCCGTGATTATCCGTGCAGTTGAGACTGCAAAACAGCATATTTCAATTAGAATTAAGGAGCAAATAACACCTTTCAAAGGCATTTTTATACGACAACGAAACAGCAAGGATTGCAGCGTTTCTACACTTTGTATTTTACAATATACACTATTTTTCGCACCTCCTGTTCTCCCCAACTTTACAAGCACATTTGGTGATTAAACCATGTGAATCGAAAATAAAACTTTTCCTAATGGTTGCAAGACGTGCGTTCCCTTCTCGCTCCGTGTCATCTGTGTGCTGGCTTTTGGGGAGTTAAAGGCTAACGGAATCAAATGTCCATTTCAACGTATTTCTGAATTTGTCTGTCTTCACAATCACCTCCACTATGGATTCAAAATTCCTCTGGGGCAGCACGACGAATCGAATTCATTGGGAATACTATCATTCGGTGTCATGGAACTCTAAACCTACATACCTCCACGAACTACTGCGAGTCAGTTCCCTTAACTTCCATCGCACTTTTGCTTTGTATTCGTACCTGAGCTGTATGTATTGTTTAGATCCACCAAAAAACATCAGAAAAATCTGGTAGATGGGCTGGAGGTTGGCGTGTTCTGCAGCTTGTATAGATGACCGTCAGTTGAAAATTGAACAGAGTTGATAACTGTCGAATAATCGCTTGAGCTCATCCGTGAATGCTGCCGTAACTAGCTCAGAAAGGTACCCGAACAGAATAAGAAAGACCCCTGTCATTAGATCTACTATGTTGCCTTCAAAAATCTTTGTTGGATAAAGGCACTTCTTCCCAAAAGTTAGCCTTATATGCCAAGGAAAATGGATTCTTCATTTTCTGGGCATCTGAACGGAAGCCAGGATTCTGGAACGCTCGAGAACTTGCGCTCACCTCTGACTGGTTCATTCGACGACCTAGGTCCAAGGCCACCCCAAACCTATAAATACGGCTGCTGTAAACTGCCACTGACTTCGGGCTGAGCAGTAGATAAAGCTCGTTCGAAGGTCGTCTTTTACCTTACTTGGTAGAAGGGTTCTAAGTTGCGAGAGTTGGGATCCGATACTTGCATTCTGATTTCCGTACAATCTTGCGGTATCGTTGCGTTCATTCGTGATAGAGATACTGCCCATGGTCTTTACGTTTGTTCTTGTCTTTCTCTATCAGGTGGGGTCGTAACAACCTTACAGCTGGTTTGTCATTAACAACTAGCAGACTGATACAGAGGTGATTAAAAGTATGTAGAACTTTATGGACATGTATCATTTTCATAGGAATACGTCGGTGTTCTAAACTGATCAAGTTCGGTTGTTCGAGCCTCGACGGTTCTCATTCTCAGCACTCTTTTTGCACTTCATTAGAGCAGAAAGAAGACATATTGCGATATGATAACATTTCATTTACTCTCATCAGTCGCAAACGTAAAACATG
>LUCH01003111.1:61713-72522 GCA_013368495.1 Paragonimus heterotremus | reverse complement strand
CATGATAATCCCATAATGAGTTAGAAGTCTTTATACACAGATGGTCTCAGTGACCACTAGCGAAGACACCTGTTTCAACCTGATTGGTAGTACGCATTTGGGGGAATCGAAACCATGATCTCTGATTTAATATTGGAACCCTAAATAGTCATTGAAAAGAGGGTGTAACAGTTAAGAGAACTGACTCATATAGCCTTACAACCTCGCGATCATCACCTCATGATACACTTGATGCGTATAGATTGCCACTCTTCAGTTTCCCCACTTGTATGGTTCCAATGACGAATATCTCAAAACTAGCCTTCACCAAATTCCAGAAAATGTTTACCGAGTTTGAAAATTTAAAGAAAGATGTAAGTTGCTTCCTACTAATTTTACTCCGGAGCAGTGAAGCATCATTTTGGCATGCTTTAGACATGCATTGTACAATCACCAAGCTTTAAGCTGTTCCGTTCTTCTATCATCACACTCTTTAATTCTGTATGTGAAATGAAGTTTCCGGTATTTCAGTAAAACTGTGAGCTACTGCAACCTTGTGTTGAGATCCGGATTACGACTCGGTTACTCCTTAGAATTTGTTTTGTGGAGATATAATGGCGCCGTTGGTAGATAGTACTGCATTGTCTTATCGGAAAACGACATTTCCGTGCACTTTGTCCCAACAATTAATAGAAGGAAATGTTCCGGCGTGATGCTACCGCCTAACCCATTCATACTTCCATCCAAGACTGTCATTTCACTGAAACCGGTTGCTGAAAAATTACCACAAATCAACTCTGACTGTTTATCGTTGACTGTTTTGTGAAGAACAACTTCGCACTTCCAGAGGCCATTACATTGGTAGGTCTATCGTTAAATCTGACATCATACCATCGTTACATCCATGAAGTATGAGGTTTGGTTCATTCTAACTGTCACTGGAATTACTGCTGAATCACATAGACCGGTCCCTTCAGTCTTCTGTAAGCCAGTAAATGAACTCATTGTAAGACCTGTTGGACGGTTTTCGTCGAATTTCTCAGCACCAGCATCGAATTGGCTTCCGTGGTTCAGTTGGATGGTGATTGGATGTTGAGATTCGTTACTAAATTCTAATATATCATTTGAACACCATTCTTGGTCAGGATTTTTAGTTGACGTAACGCACTTTACCTAGTGGTGTATGGTACCTTTTCCTTTGTCTGGTAGCCCAGACATCTGCTGTAGACTCAGATGCTGCTGGATTAACCTGTTTCCGCACGAAACGCTTAGAATCAAGAAATAAGTTGAGTTCGATAGACAGCCTTACTAAATTATGAGCCTGATTTAGTGTTGACTTGCTTACAGTCATTAGCCAGTCCTAGAGATTATATGAACATACCAAAAGCGCGCTGTATCTTGGCTTTCCACTCGACGTGATGGGGAGCAACAGTTTGCAACTAGGCTAAACGTCTCACAAATTTAAAGAGGTGTTATAATGAGGCATGCAAAGCTTTAACCAGCCAACCAACCAATCAATGAGAGCTACAATTTTACCGGTTAGGAGTGTTAGTCCAAATGGTTATCTGTATGAAAGACGATGAACATCACCATGATTTACCCTATTGGATATGCCTCAGTAGGTAGATATTTTTCTCGTCATTTCCGTGTAAAAACCTAAGTCAAGATGAACGATTGCAACAAAACTGAAACGCACGGAATGTCCTGCCATCTGTTTAATCTATGTGAAACATCTAGTCTAAGTTGTTATATGACCAATCTACAATAGACTGATGAGTAATGTTTACAGAACACAACCTCCCACTGACCACTGAAGACAATGTTCTCCCAACTGTGCTCACTGGAATCTAAATAGCTAGAAATGTACTACTCTTAGTATCGCTTACCCGCCGCTAAAAAAGTTTCTTTCAGAGATTCAAGAGAACGAGCAAAAGCTCACTCAAGGTTCCGTTTGAATCCAAAAAATGTTCTGGCATTCACAAATACACAATCTACTGACAGAATATAAATCTTTTAAAGAGTCAGACATATATTCTGCACATTAACTCACGTAGATGACATTAAGCGAGACAATAAAACACGAGATTTGGACTCAAATTGCCGACAGTGTGTGCGGTATTACTTTTATAAACCACAGAAAAACATCACGTGACCATGCGGATAGAAACAATTATTAAAACCGAACTAAAAGAATAGCATCTCGGCACATTGACTATAATCTCAAGTTCGTTTATTTTCGTCAATACATAAGTCAGTCATAAACATGAAAACGCGTGTGTTCAGCCATGTGTCTGTTTGCTGACAGTACTGATAGTTACAGAATACCATTATAACTAATCACAGATGAAATGTTTGATTTGACATACATCACGGCACACACACCGAGAAAGCTTATGAAATCTTTCCAGTCCGGTAACACAGTTGTTGACAAGATGAATATTCTTCGTTTTCAATTAGTGGTATGGAGAAAGTTTTACCTTGGCTTTTGGCTTGTTTTTGTACCGTGAGCATTGTTTAGACACAAACCAATTCAAATAGCCAGTTTGTATCGGTTACGGTTGGGAATGCTCGGAATTGTGTTTGCAGTGTTTCTTCATGGTGATCCTGAAACCGATACTCCCCAACCGGTTTCGTCCTTGTCTGGACTCATCGGCTAAAGACAATATGAACATATGAATGAGGGATCGAACCGCCTACTCTTCCGTTACAACGAATGTGCATTTGTCAAATGTAAATTCTGAGTAATCTAATGGAAATTGGGTTATGTATCTCGTTATAATATCAACCAAGCTAACCGGGAAAATGACTGAGAATGAAAATGTTGTCGGGATCATGAAGTCATGAACAGTGAGATGAGTAGATCGATGTGTATGAATATGTATTCTGTTATATGATCAAGCCATTCCTGTTGAGCAGTATACAAATGCTGATATGCTGTTTGTTTAAAAAGTATAGCAGCTGGGTGGATAAGAGCATTGTCTCGTAACACGAATGGTAGCTGGTTCGGTCCCCCGTTCATACGATTTTTACCCGATGAGTCCATTCGTGGACGAGGCTGTTCGTGAAGTGTCAGGTTAAGGATTAGCATTAAGACAAATTGCATGTTTTTATCTTTATTACCCTCGCATTTGCGAGGTAACGAGGACTGTGACTATCAACTAAACTGGTTAACTTGATTCATCATTGAGCTACGTGTATGTACAACGGTCACTGCCATGTGTAAACTTGGTGTAATTTCATTGCTATCAAGCGGAAAATGTCTTTTAAGATGACTCGAATCGCCATTCTTAAAAATGTCAAGATTGTCTTCACAATGTGATGAACTGAAATCTCCAGAGTTACCAAATGTGATGTTTGGAAGAAACTGATAAGAACCTTGTTCTTTCATTATATTTTCCACAAGCATTTCCATGTCTTGATCGACAATCGTAGTAGTTTAGACCTGGATCTGAACAGCATGTCATCTGTTGTGAGGTAATTTCTTTCCCATCTTCCACGTTTCCCCAAAGCAGGCGCCAAATTGTATGTCACAGCTTGGGCCGAAAATCCAACATTGTAGTACTCAAGCAATCGTAATGGAACAACATGAGTATACGAATGACGACCAATGCGATTAAAGCAGCCCTGGCTTGTCCAAAGTCAGACAGTGAAGAGAAAATCCACACACGCGAGTGTGCACCTAGTGTGAGAGTACAGTGCGAGTAGGTCAGAGCGAAAGAATTCAAGCAAGTGACAATATGTTTCAAACAACCGAGGTGCCAGATGCAAGGTCGTGAAGCAACACAGCAACAAACTGGCCAATCAAAACCTGAGGACGCCTGTCGCTTAATAGCAGACGTAAATACTGTTGTTCTATAAAAAGCCGCTGTTTTTTCCAATAAATTGAGATTGCTTAGTGCCGCTCAGATTCTTGTCCCGATTTTTCTGGACTGGGTAGCACAGCACGCGACACTGTCAACTTCACCGTTAGGAGTACCGATGAAGTTACTAGATTTCCGCACATAGTCTAATACTCGGCCCCATGTTTCGGTTGTAGAAATAGTCACACTACGCAAATTGATGACAGCCACTTCCATTACTTGTATTCAAGTTTGGAAGCCTCAATGATAAAGGCTGTTTACCCTAAGGAAGGTGCCCAACGTCTTGGTTTATCTAAACAACATTGTGTGGAACTAATACGACTGATTAGTCATGAGGATTTTAATTACCGTAAGCCGAATACAACTCATATGATCGTACCTTTCACAATAAGATCCATATTTTCTGATGATCTTTGTTGCAACTCATCACTATGGTATATTTTGTCACTGTAGCTATAGAGCAACAGGTAAGTAAGTTTGACATGACAGACGGTACTACTGTAACACCAAGATAAACGCTACCACCGGGGCAATCCAGTGATTAACAATGGTTGTTACAAAGTTCCTACTTGACTCTCGGGTGGTTAGTTGTGTTGAGTCACCTGTCTCAGTAACCATTTAACTATGTGCTTTGTCACTCGTTCTAAATTTTCGTCCACCCTACCAGCGGTCACATCGTGACAACTCCAGGTGAACGTCAATCTGACTGTCACGTGACCTTCTAGCTGATAGAAATCCGAAGCTCTGGAACTTCACGGAACTCATGATAATCACGTGGCACCAATTAATTCACTGCACGCAGAAGATTCGCATGCAGGTGGCATTACTGTCGTGAAAATGCTTTTATTCTGACTAGTATACGCCCGGTATAATTGTTCTTTTCGTCGTACCGTCTTGGTACATAACACCGGTTGTATCTACGCCACTTAAGAGAACAAGTGGAATCTTAACGTCCCCTAGAGTTAATCATTTTACTAGGTTTAGATATATTTGCTGAGTTACTCGTAAACGTCTTAAAGCTAATTGGGGCAAACCATGTTTAGTCCTCGGATGTGCACTCTGTCGGCTTTCCAAACCCAGTCAGTGTTGGTTTACGCAGAGCATATATCAGCCAAGTGACTTACATGCTGGGTCTGCGAGTTCTATATTAATTGAACAATAGTCCAGAGATAGTTGATGAATACAGTGAAAGTGTCAGGTTATTCATATGACACGGAGTCTTTAATTGATTGGGGTAGAAAATCTTTTAAACTTATCCAGCATACACAAGCTGCATCAGTCAGTCTAGATTTGTAAATCGCTGTGTCATAGCAACGAGGTTGAGGGCATTCCGACAGTCTGCTGGTGAGAATGGTGTACTCATTTGCGTTCGGTCTACGTTGATTATCGTGCCACAGCAAATTAACTCCGATTGTAACCGGTTACATGCTCGGTCGGCGGCATCCGAAACGGAGTAGCCTGTCACGGTGACCGAAGCCAAAGGACGCCTGCACTTTAAACAAGCACCCCAAGGGGTTTGCGCTACACCACTTGCGGTTCTAGTCACACACCCCGTATCCGGTGTAAACCCGAAGGAATAAGACCAACAGGCATGTGAGTGACGCTCTTGTGTCCAGCCAATTGGAAAGAAAACCTTCATCTCCCGGAAAATATACAGAGACTGTAATTATAAGATCCAAAGCGAGAAGAAAATATGTATCGTGTAATGCAAAAAGCATTTCAGTAGACGAATGCATGCTAGTGTATTCTAGAGAGGATAAACTTTTAAGACAAAATTCAAAGTGGCGATACGAAAAGATCAAGCGAACGATTCACCATTCATTACAACAACACATACAAGAGCTTGCCAACACACAGGACAAACCTTTACCACTAATTACCTAGCTGAACAAGCAGACTACTGCAGTTTTCTGACAGTAAGTACATTTATACATCTCACACCATATATATGCAGCTTCTTCTTGACAGATTGCCTCTAGATGATTGATTAGGCCGTGGCCATGATCTCAAGCAAATCGAGGAGTGACAGGGACAGTATGATGTTGAGTTCCTCAAAAATTCACATGATATCAGAACAAAAATACGGCGTACGTGAATTTCGATAAGATCACGTCAATCTGTTACTGTCATAAAATTCTACAATGCTTCACAATGATCATATTATATGCTTTACTGTTGGGTATTCGGCAATTTGGTTAATTTCAACTTGAACATCACTCACAATTGATTGCAGCCTCCGCATTCACGCAAGGATATCTACTATTGACGAGCTCTAATGAGAGCGAAATTCGAGTCTAGAGCTTCTTTTCAAAAGGGGCTGACCAGAAAGTCTATCTGAATGCGAAGGCTATGATCAAATGTGAGTGGTCATCAACTTGACATTTTATACTACTACTTTATCTTTTTCGTCTATGTGAATTCAGCTTGGACCTTGACTAATCTGGTATCGGTCGGGTGAGTCAGAAGAAGGTTTGGGCATAGTCTCATCCAATAAGATGCATTCTATCCTTGTAGACATTAAAACGCTTAAGAAAATGAAAAAAAGGGGAAAAAGAGGAAAAAAACAAAAGAAGCGTAGATAATCAAATACCTGACCAAAATGACACAAAAATAATTTGAAACAGCCAGCCAATCTAGACTTTTCAAGCCTACAGGTATTAGTACTTCTTGTTCAAAATTAAACAACTTGAGTGACCCCCCAGCCCTTTTTGAAATATGTAAATATTTATCTCGTCATGCCTCAGCGTAATGATAAACCGAGGCACCGGACCATCTCAGATATCCATAAGAGTTCATGATCTTCGAAATACATCACAATTTGTGATCATCCGAGACGATAGGGCTTATACTGAAAACAAATGTTCCCTTGATGTGATATCTTTATTTGCAAATGTATTGCTGATTGAACCTGGTGGTTATTTGCATGACTCTAATGTTTGTGGTGGACTGTCAGACAGAAAGTGCGAGCATTCCAACTCTCGGGGGAATACCTCAACACAGGGAGAGGTGCGTTCAAAAATCCCCAGTGAGCGGATGGAGGACGGCGTGGGCGACTGGATGATTAATCGCTCGGCCGGATAGGACCAACGGACAAGACGTGGCAACCAAAATAGGATGGATGACCAAATTGAAGGCCTGATTATTCCAACACTCTCAGGAATATCTCAACATGACTGTGAAGTACGGTCAAAGCCCACAGTGGATAGACGGAGGACAACATGAGCGACCGGACAAGCAATTGCTGAACGAAATCGGATCAACGGACTAGGAATAGCAGGCGGAAAACCCCCGGATAGAAGGCGAAAATCACACACATAAACCGGGTCGAAGTGCACGTGACGCGTGAGCGGAAACCTGGGGGGTGTTGTGAACTGGAATGCTGACTCATAAACGCGAGCGCGCCCTTAGCATGTGAACTAGCGTGTTGGACAATAAAGATTTTGCTTTATTGGACGCCTTTTCGCTACATGATGACGCTTAACTTTCCACTGGCTCACTAGTTGTAAGCTTAAAAGAAACGTTTACGAGGTGGCCTTCAATGTGTATTTCATTTATATTAGTGATATTTACATTGTCTTTTTAAAGAAGCAAACCTATCAACATTACTCAAATAACAGGTAAGCTAATTGTTTACGGACCATAAGTAACTGCTACCAAAGATCCGTGTCTACCAGACAGAAAGTTGTTAACTAGAAGTCATTACACTCATCTTTCTACCATCATTGGATCGATATCAACTAGCCGACTGAGATTGACTTACTCAAGTTGTTTTCACTCTCTGTCAATTCAACGTATCTATCAGGTTGATCTCAGTGGAGAAGAACACAACAATCAATTTCATTATTTTCGTTCCTTGGTGAGTAGATTTATCAGTTAGTCAGAAAGTGAGGATAGTTCTACATTGTGCTTAATAGATGGTCCGTCGCGGATGAATAATATCCATTTTCATGGTAGTAAAATGTAATAAAAACAGTTAAGGGAGTACCACTACAGTGAAACAAAAAACCTCAACGTCAACAATTTATCGAAAAAATAACTATGAATTGATCTGATATAAAGTAGTTCCAACCTGACTGAGTCCTTCCGGTTACTCACCTCTGATAGCAAAACAGAAAAAAACAGAACGTTGCAGTCAAGTCATCCTGTTCAGTGGAAGCATATCAATTAAACCAACAGACTCATCATCTGGTCATGGCGACGCGCGGCTATGATACACGACAAAGCAATCAACACAAATGTTTTTCTAACTTGCTTTAGTGAGAGTGGGCAGCAGCTGGTGTGAAGTATATAATCATTTTGTGCTGAAGACGCTGTTGAGATCATGACGCCGTATCTAACATGGTATGTAGTGATTACTACATGATTTGGTCGCAAATGAGAGTGGAAGCTAACTCGCTGCCGTATCGAATAAGAAGGAGGTTCAGTCAACAGGTTTAGCTAAATTCACTCACAACCTGAAACCAGCGTGACTGAAAAATCTCGAAGTCGAAGTTCTATTACTAGTAAGTAGTTTGGCAGATTTGTGATTTTAGATGAGACCCAACTGTGAAAAGTCAGGGCTTCCGCTGGATTCAAACCAGCGACTGAAACAGCATGCCTCAACGTGGCAAGCGCTCTACCAGGTAAGCTAGGAAGCCACACCGGGAGCTCGGAAGTTTCGCATTTGGACTATGATACCAACCCATCCCACTGTCTCATATGGAATTCATCCAATGATCCAGGGGATCGACTACCTCAGTAGGATTTCTTAACCAGTTCACGTTGGAATCCACCTACGCCACTGTTGAGCATAGGAATTGTATTACTGATAAGTTCTATCCTAAAAATGTCAGTGGTGTGATGTTTTCATTAATCCATCTTGCATACTATTGAATATGTACAAACTAAGGAGGAAGTGACGGTCGTTCAGAAAACCTCTGACATGTCGTGACATGTCATGTGTTGGGCTCCAATACTAGTCCCGAGTGACCCTAGGTGTCTTTTGGTGTGAAATAAATACACAAGGTTGCGATGTATGAAACGTAAGCTAGACCAGTGTCTGTTTGCACATTCGGTCCGAAAGACGACTCGGTCAAGGGTTATCGACTGGCAGTGCATCATCTGTGGTCCATGCATACATGTGGTCCATACATATACAGACGAACGTGTACATCAACTCAGGAAGGTTAACACACCCAGTACATCTGGGCTCGAAACACAATGCAAAGTGGTTTAGACTGACATCGTACGCTTAGGCAGATAAAAGTATCAAGTGAACTTCTTTAGTTTAAAACAGTAAGGAATAACTCACAACGCGCGGCCGATTATGTACAAATCATCTCCTATAAAACAAGGTGAGCTCAAAACGAACCGCTTCCTATTTGGGAGTGATATTCCAGCACAGTCATTTGATTATCCGCTTTGTTGAAAAATCGGATGCACAGTGCTGGCGGTAAGGTTGAACAACTGATTCGTCACATTCTTTCTACTGACTTTGAGCGTGAAATATAGACTCTCTGCCATCGACCAATATGCATTAGTGCACTAATGTTCTTGCAGTTTTACAGAAGAATATTGTGGCGAAAGTCTACTCAATTAACCGTTCATCCAAACTCCAACACAATAGAAGATCTTACAACAGACCAATCCAAACGTCCGATTAAAGATACCAAATCAAGATTGGACGAACAGGCTCATTGTTACACTTCCGTTCAGTTAGCATTTTCTTTGTTCCGTATTGCACCAATCAGCTTACAGTTTGACTTTGCAAGTGCCAATACGATAATCCAATGGCAGAATGTGATTTCTTTGATTCTGTTGCACATCTATACATTTGACTTCTTGTCTCATGAATATGAACTGCTTACTGCAACCAATCTTCTTATCACTTGCGCGGGAAGGTTCAATGGGAGTACGATTTCTGGGCTAATCGAAGTCTCTAATTCCGAGTATTACAAATATGTAGGTCATATGACGGCGTTTTTCCAAACATATCAAGAAAGTCATCCAACGTGATCATCATCAAAGTGTATCTATAACCATCTAGGATCTAAATATGATCAGCACCGCCATATGTAGAATGGTTCCTATCAGCAACATGTCAATGGCTTATTCGTGATCACAGGCTTCGTTATGAAATTTTTGAATAACTCCAACAGTACAGGTTAGTTGGTTTACTTCACTTCAAACGTAGAGTATGTTTGCATATTTTGAAGAGATGCCCTTACCAGTCGTTTGGAGGATCGTTCTTCTTGTCTCAGGTGCAAGAAACAGATCAGAAAATGCACTCAAGTATTACAGTGTGACGGACGGTTTTATCGCGCTTGAGTTGCAGTCAGTTAAGAATTATATTGACACGAATGAACGGACACACCATACTACTCGTGAGTATTCGTGCGCAGGCACGAATTTAGACAAACCTGAGAAAGTGGAGTGTTTCTGTGAAAAAATTGTGTTTTATTTACTTAAAGTTATCATTGACAACTTTGGCGTCTCGGGATCGACGTTATGCGCAAATGACTGTCTTTGTTCAATGTGTTGTTGAAACACATACCACCTGAGAATGTTTTGTGGCTCTATGTCGACAAAAACGTAGTGAAACCTTCTCGAGCGAAAATCATGCAATGCCAAACTTATGTCTATTCTATTCGACTGTGTCACTTGTGTCGATGTTTTTAATAAACAATCATTGTACCATTTGAGTTCTTAGTCCACAAAGCTGTACAAATTTATAAGGAGATGTCATTCAGATCGGACAAAGTTCTGCTGTCACAATTGCTGCCCGATGGGTACCGGGTTGGGTCGCCCACATCATCATCATCACCATCATCACAGCCATGAGCCTGACCAAAAGGTACTGTGGCTCGGGCCGCCGCTCACCCCAACTGTGACGTGGAATATCCTAGAAGAAAAAGTTACTAAAAAAGTCAAAAGTTAAGAGGATGAACTAGAAATGGTATGGATACAGGTACGCCATTGACTGCGACACATC
>LUCH01003111.1:0-58192 GCA_013368495.1 Paragonimus heterotremus | reverse complement strand
TACACAAGCCCGACCACCTCGACAAGGTAGCAGTATAGGTCGGGAGTGATGCTAATGCTGTATGCGCGCCACACAATGCATACAGCAGCCGATAAAAAGGAGTCCCATGATGGTAAACTATTGTCTGTGATACTAAAAGTCAACCGTTTTCCAAATTGCGGTTGCGTTGGCGGAAACATACGTCATGCAGTAAATTCGCAGAGCGAGGGCAGCTGGTGCTCAGCCGAAAGTATCAGTAATGGTGAAGGGGCGGTTGGGTCATGAGGCCCTTCCGATTCCTGCCACCGGCTTTCCACTAGTTCCTAATCGCACTCTATTTTTTGGACGTCTCATTGAATAGAAGGCAAAGGGGGAACCTGAAGCCGACTGTTCATCGTAAGAATATATGGTCAGGTCAGTCAAGCAATTTTAATAAGTTCACAATAATGAACTACAAACGAAACCTATTGGAATGTCTATCAGACAGAACGATAAAAATATAACCGAGCCAGTCGTTATACGAGAATGATTATCAGGAGAATTTTGCACCTAAACGCATGAGGCTTGTATAGTCTACATAGGAGTTACTGGTGGCTCAGTTGTGGTGGCTTACTTTGCCATATGAGGTTGTTCAACAGATTTTGTAGATCACAAGACTCGGAAGTTGTCTGTACAACTCATTGACCCTCATCCAGCCTTGCTCGGGAGTGATGAACAATAATCAATCACCAACGCAATTGTGGGTCATCTGACCGATAGTTGTCACCACGTCAAAGTTGATCGATCTCTCAATGTCCTCCTTAGGTTTCCGTCAAGCTGAATAAGATTCATTCACAAGCGGGCTTTGACAGTTGTTAAGGGTGTCATCATCCAAGCACGTAATCCGGTTACGTGAGCACAAATACTTCATACAATCACTCCAACGGTCTCGATCGATGCGGAGCCGGGTGAGGTCCCATTGGATTTCACGGAGATAAAAGTGATGAGACGACACCGTGCATTCTGACGGATACTGAGTCTTGCATGTGGTAATTTTCACACTGGAATTTTATAAACGTGCCACAACTACAAAGTTTTATCAAAAATCTGTTTGAGGTGAAAACAATTCAATTCGTCAGGTACATAGATATCGGCGCAAGGTATGACTTAGGAATGGATCAGTCTAAGATATCAACTCAGGATTGCACAAACAGTCGCATTGTTGCATATTCTTCTATCCGCTCTGTTCTTTCTTCATTACTGAAACAACCAGAAGACGGCTTTAGATATTGCACCAACTACTAACCAGCTCTGATTTCCGACCTGCTGGTATTAATCCATAACTAGGCGCAGTCTAATAACTGCTCATTACGATCTGTCTGATCTTCTCCTTATTGATCACGAACGAAATTTGTGTTCGAACTTGATTCCTAAGACCATTAGAGTTTTACCTTTTGAAATACTCTTTCTTCATAATGACTTAGGTCTAGGATCTGCGGATTTGCAAACTAATTTATGATGTCTTAAAGATAGAATTGAATAACACGAATTAAGTTCTATTTGATACGTCCATGAAAAAGTCAGCAAAACGCTGAATTGGCGTTCAGCAGCAAGACAGAGAAAACCTGTGTTATTCTCTTCCTCCAGAAGAACACCTTTCAAAGTAATCATGTGGTAGTAACACAGTCAGGCTAGAGACAGTCTTCGGCAAAACATAAGGGGGTTTTCAGTTGTCATCATCAACGGTATGGACAGAAAAATGTCAGTGGTTCTCACTGACGCTCAACTATCCCACAACTACGGAGAAAAAGCAAACTCCGTAGAGAAAAAGAAAAGAAAAGAGATGAGGACAGAAGAAGGACTTAGTTACTGAAAATTGCTTCGTCTATATTCAGTCATTCAACAGCTAGGCGTCTACATCTTGTAAATGAACAACCGAGTTGTAATTGAAAGTAAGGCGTCATCAGCAAGACAGCTTCCTTACGACTGTCACTGCCCCGCGTCCTTAAGTGCATTCACTTCATAAACAACTCGACCAAATAACGACATCCATGCCACTGAGCTCGATTAACCGCCATCTTCCCTAAAGTCTCCAGCCACCGACTCTGTGAGTTGCGAGGTACCTAACGTAGGAAGCGAACCCGACCTACAGTAGTCAACCCCTTGATGAACGACTTCATTTCCCTACGCCAGGCTGTCGTCTGTGTACCCCCCACCCTACGCCAGTCGACCACAGTATCGTCAAGAGATGCTCGATGTGGTAGACGGCTAGCTGACATCCTTAACACATAGCCTAACAATCTGAGTCTGTGCAAGTAAAAAGATTGAACAAAAGAACTCACTTGACAGTCAGTACCAAATACCCACTTCCTAACCTCTTGATTGCTCACCCGTTGCTGCCACTCAATACCTGCGATCGAACGCAGACCTCGGTGGTCACGTACCTCGGGACGATTCACGTTTTCAAGTCTGAGCAGCCATGTTTAGCTGCAGTAAAGTAATACAACCCTGATATTTGCCTTATATACACAAACCTTGAGCCCCAGAAAGATGCCACTCTCTCACTCTTGTGTTCTAGATTGGCGAAAACTGTCCTAGTCTTAGAGTTACACGCTTCTGTTTCATTCCCTACACCTCGGCCGACCGCTTATGCAATTTTCCAGACACACAAACCGGTCAACAACTTCCATAACTTCATTATCCAACACCCAATCTACGTGATCATAGCAATCTTACAGAACAACTTTGCACTTTCAGGCTGCAAAGTGCATTTCGAATTAATTAGTAGATTGCGAAACAGCCTGAAATAGATTGAGAGTTGTCAAACGGCAACATAATAAAAGCCATACTGAAGATTAATGAAGCATAATGAAGGTGAGTCAGTCTTCCACCAGGTAGGAGGTTCGTGTGGACATTTTGTGAGTATCGAAGATGATCCATTATTATTTCGTTTTTGACAAAATTAATCGAAAATGATGAAGGTGGACATTCTTGACGTACATCATTCCTGGTACTTAAACTGTCAGACAATTCACCATAAACCCTAACCTGAACTGAAATACGGGAATGAAGCGTTGAGAGAATGTATATATATATTTGACCGGTACACCCATGCGTTTAACCAACTCTAAAAGTGTAGATCCATCCACTGGATCAAGCCTATATTTATAGTCGAGAAATACAGCAATTGTTGGCCGGCAGTACACAAGTTGATGCTCCAGAATTTTGTGAAGAGTAAAAAGTTGATCGTTCCTCCCCCCCCCCAGAACGAAACCATACCTGTTCTTCCATGATGTTTGCCTCCCGAGATGCCGTGAGTTGACGGACTGTAATGAATGCCAGAACCGTAGTAAGTACTGGGCCTCCATCATCCACACAAGTTGAAACAACTGATTCAAGGCATCTACTAGTTCCTGTTTACTTTTTTCAAAGGGTGCCGGCATGAGGTCATCTGAGTCAACAGCTCTATTACGTTTGAAAAGTGAAATACAATTGTGGACCCTAGCATCAGCTCAGTGCTAAGTCTATCAACCAGGGGCTATATTACAAGTCTGTAGCGGCAGTACAGTAGAGGCATGATACCAGTCAATTTGACTCAAATCGTTCCGCCCACCTTCTGGACTTACTACAGATGAGTGAGCTATCTGTCTCGCTGATAGCTTCACTGCCAGACAGTCGCCTGGGGGCAGTAGAACGGATGAGTTTGACGAGTGTGCAGATGCTCGCTGAAGCAAAGGCGGTCTCCGTTTCCTTAACTTTCACCATTAACCAGTTCTTAGGATCAGCCTTTGGACTACGTTTCAGTTTCCTACGGATATCATTTTTAGACTTGTTATGTGAACTGCAAGAAGGAACGTTACGTCTAGCTTCTAACAACTTCAGGGATTTCTCCGTTTCCCTGTTCAGCTGACGTACTCTCGTGCAGCATACTACAGTACCTGTTTCATAAATTGTCTATGAGATTGGGGTCCAGCAGCTGTTAGATTCTTCAGGGTGAGAACTGCTGAGCCTGCTTTCTAGGCGGGTTTGGTACTTATGCTTTACCGACGGTATAGCCAGTTCTCAAAAAGCCAGTCGTTCCCCAGCAAAAGTAAGAACAGAAACGACGACGTACCAACGCATGATCTGAATCCAAGTATGTGCTCGAATAAGAATGACAATCTCGAATGGAACTCCACCATTTACAACTAACAGTTATGTGGTCTGTCGGACACCAGACCTGATTCAAAACAGGCGGGTGCCAAGTATAGCATTGACGCGCACGATGCGTAAGACTAATGCTGGCTAAAATTAGCTTATGCTCAGCGCACAGATGCGAGAATCACCGGCCATTATCTGACCGATGTGGCGCTATACCAAACCTGCTACTTAAACCAGACTTAACGTTATCAATGCGGCCCACCTGGGCGTTCATAGCTCCGGCCAGAAAGATTAGGTTAGAACCATGTGTCGGCAGAAAGAGGGCGGCCAGATCTGAATAAAAGAGGTCCTTGAAGCCGATGTCACTACAGTCGGCTGGAGCATAAGCAGACACATTGGAAAGATTTCTGAAGGTTTTGAGTCGAGAGCTGGCCTCAACAGAACCTGTCAAGCGGACGATACGAAGTCTACTGCTAACGGGAATCCACTTTACTAATGCGGCTTCCGCTATCTTGTTGAGGACCATACCTACTTCAGCTTGACCGGTAGCAGCGGCCGTGGAATCACCCGAAGTGTACAACCAGTATCAGGCAGACAGTGCTGGTGTTGTTAGTCTCATACATTCACTTCTATCCTGGATTCTAGTCTCCAGAATGCAGCAGACATTGACATTCAACGAGTCTAACGTTCACCTGTGAGCAGCCTTTTGACCTCTTTTAGAGTGCGAACGTTGAAAGCACCTATATTTAATCGCATTCCAAGTCTAAACAAGGGTCGAGGGAAGCCCGAGGCTGAGTGGTTAGAGATGGGACTTAAGTACACAATGTTACTATAATCAGTTATATTCAAGGCACGACTTGCAGTATGATCACCAGAAGTGGGTGCCGAGAGAGGTCTGAGAGCTAAATGTGATGGGATATGGGAGAATGGGTCAGCAGTAACATGTTTTCGACTGTCCACACTGCAGTACGCATCAGATAGGGCGACCCAGTTTATACTGTGAGATGACCGATGCAACACGGAATTATTGATATCGTGAGTACTCATGGTTGTGTGTAGTCCGAGATACTTCCCGGAATCCCAGACCTAGATAAGAGAACGATTGGTGTTCTCAACCAAAACATTTGACTCAAAAGCCTGTACTACTACCTTACGAGGCAGTGGGTAGACGACAGTTTATCAGAACCGGTACATTTTTCGCAAAACGACGCCAACCTACTTCCAACTCCCAACATGGATGACCAAGAGACTGTACTGTAGTTCATCAGACCTCTGTCTACTGGCCTGCCTGGTATGAGTGACTGAGTCAGTGTGGTCGTCACATCACGTCAACGTCCAGTCTCGTTGTAGGGTCAAGCGAACAGAGACGACCGGCCGAGAACGAAGAGATAAGAGATATATTGTCGATTAAGGAAATCGATGTGTGAGCGGGTGATAAAAGAGAGCGGTACTAAAGCGGAGCGGTAAACGAGTACGCTACATGAGTTCCATATTCGAGTGCCCGTATGTTTATGCGCATGGGAAGATTTGAAACTAAAAAGGTGCAAGCGACGACTAACACACAAACCTGGCCAATAATAAATAAATTGATTCGCTACACAATCTTTTTTACCGTATTCTAATACGGGACGCGTTACTATAGTTAGACTTTTACAGCTTGTTGCCTAGGCATTAGATTAACAGAAATGTCCCAGTGATTTTTCTGCAGAATTTGTAGGCTGCCAATAGTATCCACCGTATAAATATTGTGACACTTACCGCACCCTATCTTGGGTTGATCGAGGTGATTACGGCTGAATAGTTTAGATGTGATGATTTGGGCTTGGTATTCAAGAGTTCAGTAGGGTAATAGTCAGCAAGTAAGTGCCAATGACACGTTAACTAGAATTCACTTTCCAGTCATGGTATATCTATACATTACGGATTATTTTTAACGGTAGCGGAACATGCTAGATACCGACTGGATATCTCTGCTAGGATGTGAAGTATGTGATCGACAGTAAACGACGGTGTTCAATTACTTAGTAAAAACAGATGTTATGAACGCATGTACTTCATTGAATTGGCAGGAGTGCGTTATAGCACATCAATTTAAGTACGTTTTCGTTTCAACCAAAGCATATCACATTTTTTTCGCAATTTAACTTATGTTTTATACATTGTTGGTCATGTTTCACACATTGCTGATCACTAATTTTAACGTGTAGCGATCCAACCGAATGTGGATATATTTGGACGGCCAAAACAAAAGGGAGGCTTTCGTTCTGATCCTGTCTACCGGCTGCAGCTATGCATTCGACGAGTCTCTGTCGCACTCATCACTGCTGTAATTGGCTCACACACGTCCCACCATCAAAACAGTACGTCGGTTATTTAACTGGTCAGGAAACCGCGTTAACGTGGACGTAGGTGACACGCGGGTAACTCTTGAAGTTCATTCGGACGACAGCGTAAAGGACTGGGTGCAGTCAGAGCCAACGCAATAATCGGGAAGTCAGTCCGTCACCTGACTGGCTGAACCAGAAAGGTCGCTGTCAAACAGACGAAATCAGTGCTTAGGAGGCTCACTTTCAGCCTTATCCGGACAACGTTCACTGGACGCATGAACAATATTATCGCTGAAGGAGCGCGTGGGCATATCATCGGGAGGTTTGGGTGGGGACATGGTTGACGTATGCCAATAACAATGAACGGTGTGGAAATTCGAGTGGCTCATGTTTGACTGAATACCAATGTTATCACGATTACATTGAAAGCTCGATGAAAGTCCTGTCTATCTAGCGAACAGACTGACAAATCGCTGAAGTTAGTGACTGTTGACCCAGCAGTGACCTTGAGGCATTTGCGAATACCAGTGTAGGTTTGTTCGGAAAGACGAAGAGGCATCTACCAGTACATCTGGATTTTCTGAGACCGAGTGATTCAAGTGGTACATTGGGTCCGCAAGAATGGAGAATACGCAGGTTGGAAGATATGGCTATGGAGAACCATCACCGGAGTCATTGCTGGATACTCCAGCCATCTTTACCGCGCGTATTCCAAGGCCCTGTGTACAGACCGCTGACGGTGACAGTATGTGAACCTGGTTTAGTTCATGGAAGCGGTTAGTGGAAACACACTCGTAATTTTTAGAGAGGTCATGATTTAATGGCTTTTGTTAACGCCTTTGAGTTTGAACATGGGCTGTGGCTTGTCGAATAGCTCTGATACTGTAACTGATCTCCTATAAGTTTTCGTCGTGTTCCCACAGTGTGTTAAGTAGAATGGACGGAGAGGTGTTAAATGCCTTGCGTAAAATTTGCACTCTAGATTAGTGTAGGTCTGTGGTTTCGTAATCCGGATACAAGCTGTCATGGTCTGCTGTTGCGTTGCTTTATTCCAACGGAGTAACTAGACTACCAGATGCGATCTTGACTGACGAAGAGCACAATTTGGTACAGAACACGTTAGTGTCTGACAGTAAGGGGGGACTTAAACCGTGTATTCTGTTTACAGTTATGTGGCTAGTGTCATTTTCGAAGGACGACTACTACTGGACTGTAGTTGAGTTACCTATGACTAATGTGCTTGAATGATTTTAAATTCTAACATACTACTTTATGGCCGAATGTATGGTGTACTCCAGTTTGCACGCGGGAGCCAAGCAGACCTAATTCTTCTTTGGAACTAAACGGCTACTCACTTCTCTTGGATGACTTTTTTAAATGCGTTGTTGACTAAGTTTCCTAGGTGACAACCTACCACTGTATGTAAGTTTCCAAAAGAAATCCACCTTCTTCATTGGTGTTTCATATTGAAATTTCGTCTACATTAAAACTGTTACAAGCAGGGTATCAGTGTCATCGTACTTCTGTGCTAACTGCAAGTACAGTCCTGTACGGTATTCTGTATCACCGGTGGGATAACTGTTTCCAGATCGAACGCTCTGAGTTTAATCGGCCTTCCTCTACAGTCAATAAAACTGGCAAAAACCGATTCTCGACTTACTGGTACACTGTGATTCCAGATCATCTATGATCAGGTTGACGCGTGAAGATTTTGTCACACAAGACAGTGTAATTTAAGCAGGTGACACGAATTTAATGAGGTAAGCAGTTTCCCAAGACTACCCATGCTAACGAGCTCATAGAAGTAGATAATCATGTTGGATTAACTTATGTTCATCTCAAACTCGTTTGCTAGTATAAGGAATTTCTTATTCAAATGAATCTTATTATTTTGTGCAGACAAGTGATCAACAACAAACCGTGTTGCCGAGTGTCGTAAGCATAACTTCTTAAGGTCCAGTGACTTACTGAGGGCAAACAAACCACCACGAACGGATAGAACTAGCCTTTCCGGTTTGCAAACAATGGACAGAATAAATGTTATCTACTGTCATTGATTAGGGAATTGCGTTTTATAACCATTGTTGGTTTGTTTCTACTGATGGTTAGCACCTCAGGAAAACATCCCCCTGACGTATGGTGGAGCGGATTGCGTTTATCCAGAGTTGGTCCTAATGGATGCTTAGCCTTGTGCATCGTTTAAACGCGAAATAATGAAATTTTTCTGTTTAATTGGGTGGACTAGAAAGTGTGTTATTGCTCCTTGTTGTACAGTTCGTTTAAGACAATCAGTAAGTTGGCTGTTTACTAGATGAACTTCATCTTTAGGGTTCTCCAGAATGTCAGACTCATTACTAGTCCACTTGAAATCGTCGTGAATTGTGAGTTCACTGTTAGCTGATCGAGTGCCATCAACCCTGGCTTCAATATGAACGCAGCTGTAGCAATTATAAGGAAACAGTTTGACCAATTTGATATGAAATAAGGAATTTGGCTGTTACAGAATAAACAGGAATTATAATTAAGCGCAACTTTCACATTTCCACAAACTTTTCAAACAAGCACTCTCGAAAAGAACCAGTATACTTGAGTTTCGACCTTTTATACCTCGTCAGTCAGCGGTATGTAGTCTGCGTCAAACAAGCTGTACCATTAAGCAGTAATCAATATATCTCTTAACAAGTTAGAAAGCTTCCGGGATTTAAACGTAGAGGGAATACCCAGTAGTGGGGTCATCGATTACGGTCGACGTGAAAGTTATTGTTTCCCGTCAAGGGTGCTGGATATTCTGAATATGTGGCTAAGCATTTTCACATGATAATTAAATCGTGCCTAATTTGAGGTCAGTAGCACAGTGCTCAACGCGGTAACATCACGGAAGTATGGCAGGATTTCAAATCCGGCCGTGACAAAAGTAGGGCATCACCGACGGGAGCTACAATGAATGAAGCTTGAGTCTGGTACTAAATTTCGAAAGAGTGTGGGGTCCCAATTTAAACACCATCCACGCATAAACGCAGGCTTTGCATTCATATACGTCTTCTGGTTGGTCAACCTCCAAATAAAACACTAGAACCAGGTTTCACTCTTCTTAAAACTGATCAATCCTCATCCAACCTTTGAAATGATCGACGCAATAAAAACCTCCTAAACTATATTATCTCCGTCCACACATTCCTTTTCTTTTCAAAGATTTAATCCTGATGATTTTCCTTTGATACCAATCGAGCATGTGTGTCTACGGAAAGATACAGCGTATTCAATGTGTTTGCATGGTGTTTTTCGCGCACCGAAATAAGCTTGTATGCATACAAATAAATAATAATAGATAAACTATACATATATTTATATGATTATTTCAGGAATGGAAGGACAGCAGGCATATGTGTGGACAGATATGGATAACTAAGTAGACAGATGGATGCAAAACTTTCGCCTAACTGAACAACTCAAAATGTTAAATGTATCACAAGTGGTTGAACACTTGTCCTCTACTGACGGAGACTTACATAAAGATGACGCAAAGTGAATCTCGATTATTATGTTCAGACGTTTTAATTCCACATGTTACACAAAGCATCTCATCGCCCAGTCCACTTCTAATGACACATTTCTTTCGGTTATACATAAGAATTTGGATTCAACGTTCGGACTATTCACACGTTATTGCAATGTCCAGTTTCACAACTGGGTCTCGTCTAAATTATGAAGTCTACCACACTACTTATAAGTAACACAATTTCTATGCTCAACAATGACGCTGGTAGATTCCACTGAGTTGATTGAGAAATCCTGCTTGACCAGAGATTCTGCTGAATCATTTAGTGAATTCCATGAGACACAGTAAACTGGTAGGATAACTGTGTCAAAATGTGAGGGTTCTGAGATCCAGGCGTGGCTTCGTAGTTCAAATGACTAAGCACTTGCCGCGTCTGGGCATGCTGTTTCTTTGGCTGGTTCCAGTCCAGTCGTAGTCCAGATTTCTCGCAATTGGGACTTTCTAAACTTGTTGGGGCTTGGCGATCCCCATCGCACATACAGTTAAGGGTGGACAGAATCGCAGTAAACCCTTGACTGGTCCGAACACTGATTGTATAGGCACCTCAGAGCTGGTTCGAAACTTGCGTTTCAACAATCTGACCTTGTGTGTGGTGAGTCATTTAATACATGCATGGTGATCTCATCCTAACAGTGTGCTTACACCATGAGGGTAAACTTTGTAAACAATCGTCTGCTGTTCATAGTAGTGTTTTCTAATTAATCCGGATGTTACCAGAATATTTTTTAGTCCTGGGTGTATTTCATCGGACAGAAGTCTTCAGCGCATGAAAGAACTGCTCAGCAGGAAAAAAGCATTTTACCTGCATGGCAGGAATCAGTAGACTGCGTCCGTATTAAAAAATAAATGAGATCACCGATTCAAGAAGCGTTAAATAAAGATCATACAGTTTATATACTAATCAGCAAGGTGGAAGGACACTTATTTTAAAATGAGTAATATTTTTCATAAACCTACTTTAGATTTATAACATTTTGGACATCAGTTAAACTAACAAGAGATTCGTCCATTGGTAAACTACAGGGGTGAACACTTTGCCCAGTTAAGTCACAGGAGTGGCTGCGTTGGACAGTGAAATAATTGCTAAGCTGTGTACAAAGAATGTTAGTTTCGGTTCAAATCCGTTCAAACATAATGCCACGACTGACATACTCACAGTGAAAAAATAACAACGCTGTAAAAATACCTATTTTGTTATGCATCTGTATTTCGACAATTAAAGGATAAAACGCTACCGATACTGCTTCTTCCAATGCTTACCAAATTCATTATCTTCAAGGGATATGCTAACTGGTTAGTTTCCTGATCGCATTTGCGAGCACAACCCGAACTAAGTTGTGTAGACAAAAAGTGAGATCACAATGCTTATTTGCTCTTGATTTAGACTAGCTACCATGTTACTGCTCGTAGGCAATCGAAATTAACCTTCCCCTAAAATAACAGTGGTAGTGAGAATGTGTAGTTGAGGAAATGCAAAGCCATATCCTGACAGTTACAGGCGACAGTGTCTTTGTTAATAATTACGCCGATGACCAATGAAGAAACGAACAATCAGAACGAAGCTTGAGTTTGAGCACGATCGTGGGATACAGGCGCCAATGATTCGTTTCCAATATCCGCAACCTGACTAACGCGATTCCATTCACACTGACCATCGAGTTTCAAGTGTTTGCTCAAAACGGGCCATATATCGTATGCTATTCTCTACTGGGGTGTTCGCCATTCCTTTGTTGGCCTCCGCTTATGTAGCGGCACTGAGGTTGTTATGATCATCCTTTTATAATAGAAGATATGCTTGAAGTTAGGGTATATATCTTATTAAAAATCATTTCATATTGACCTGTTTATAACATGTTAACCCAAATGTGCTAGCGTAACTGTATCGTTTCTGCTCACTTCTATTCTGTCAACTAAGTTATGACTTTCAATCATTTACATAAACTGTTCATAGCCCAATCGTCACCAACCTCAATTAATAAACCACAGTGCAATTAAACAAAAGGCCACCCGTTTAATACAACCTTTCAGCAATAATAGTAATAGTTAGTCCAAGTAAGCGGAGCCCTCAGACCTTGCTTATTGTATGGTTTTCGTTGTTCAGAAGGAACCCAACTGTAAAACGTCAGAACCTCTACTAGATTCAAAACGTATGTTGTACCGGGTAACAGCACGAAAACCGCGCATGTGGCCTAATTTATCTGATCACCTTGTTGTGTCTTTGGTGTCTACCGGATTAACTGAGGAGTGCACTGTCCCAGTTGGAGTACCTGAGCGCTTAACCATAAAATCCTCCAGTCACAGTTCTAAGTAGTAGATAATAGTCAGTATAATTTTGATGGCGGACATTCACGACTTTACACTTGTTGACATTGGACGGCAAGTTATTTTCTATAGATCACCGGCGTAAACAGTTCAAATCATTTTGTGAGGATATCACATCTTCTGAGCACTCTAGAACTCGGCTGATCTTTGTGTCGTCGCTCTGATACACGCATACAACATCGATTATCTTACACAACGAGACTCCTGAGCTCCTTAAGAAATGATCACGACTTTCTTAATCACAAATGGAGTAGTTCTTCACAATTTCAAGATATGAACTACGATTCTTCGGTATAGATAACTCAACTTTACGTGCGGTTGAGTTACATGCAACACCTCATGACCCAAACCAGAAATCTAGTTGCATGTCTAGTGAGCGTCACAATAACGAAACACACTTTTTGAAAAAGACCGGATGCCAGCAAGTATAAGTGATGCTCGATTTTTCCTTCTTTTATCAATCAGCAATACATGGAACTATACGAAAATATACGGATTAAATGACGCGAAACGGTGGGAAACCGTACAAATGACCCTCATTCTCTTTTCATTTTTGTCACACGCTTTGGTAACATGGATTTTGTATCACGTGAGACAGCTGACTAGCAGCGTGTACAGTGCGTACCACAATATTGATCGCATCTTTTGAACATGTTCCCCGGCTGTCCCGCAATGTTCTTGTCTTCCGGCTGAAATCGAATTTTGTGGTCTGTTTACGTCCAAATCTAGAACGTATTAGATTTGGTAAGTCGATCTTTATCATTCGCGTGTTTATATTCTACACCTGTGGTTTCGTCCATAACAAAGCGAAATTGTGCCATGCTTGTAGGCTGAATTGAGTTCTGTATAATATTAGAAGACTATGCATGAAAAACACGAAAATTCTGTGACAGTTCAGTTCTACGCAGTAATATCGAAATAGGTCTCAAAATGTAAAACGCTACCATTAAACTCTGTCTATTGTTTCAACGCTAGAAGGACCATGATTTTTCACAGTCTAAACAATCGACAGTAGTCAATTTGTCTACCAACAAAGGGTTGGAATTATTATAGAAAAACGTCAGTAAGTGAACAATAACTAGCTAGTTGTTAGTGAACGGAGTAAGCCCTTAAACTCATGTGTACATTGCAGTGTACATTCAAGAAAACAAATTAGTGTATCATAACCCTGTAAAAATCTACCAAAAAATGTAATAAAACAAATAGTCCTTACTTAAAAATATGGAAACAAGGTGAAATCTTTTTTTCAAACAACAACAGCTTTGCTTAATTATAGTTTAGTAAAAAGCACCCCAGTCAAATTTGCTGGTTGAGAAAAGCAGCATCCATTCGAAAGCTCCTGTACAACTTACGAATAAACACTGAGATATCTAGTTTTGAATGGCAACGACAAAACCCGCACAGTAACATTTCGCACTGAAGATAAATGTAAGATTACTTCTGGTAATTTAAGGTAATCTACTTAGTAACTCACAATCAACAATTGCAGCAACTGATGGGTAGTCGACACTTGGTTAATTTCAGGTCGAGTGATATTTGACTTGAACTTTAAATCCACGACTATTCATTAGTAATCTAAAATATCGCCTTGCAAGTTTAATGAGATCAGAGATTTCGACCTGTCAACGAAATCCTAATTGCAGGTTATCGATTGGGGTCAACAAGACAGTTATTGTGTTTCCCCTCTGGAGGCGACCGGGCAACCTGATCATTACTCACAGGCGAAAGTGGTTGAGCGTTCATATATGATAATTCGGTCAAGCCTAATGTGGTCAGTGGCGCAGTGGTAAACACGGTTGCCTCATGAAAGCGTGGCCGGAGTTCTAGTCCCTGCAGTGAGAAGGATATGCATTACTGACGAGCTCTAATGAGGGAAAAACTTGGGTCTAGTGCTTCTTTTCGAAAGAAGTTAGCAGTAAAGTCTGTCTGAATGTGACAGCCGCGGTCACGTGCGAGTGGTGTTCGACTTGAAATTTTAATGACGCTGATTCAGACAGTAGGGTTGACGGAGCTATCTTCCAATTCCAAAAACCGTTAGAGAAGGCGACCAACATGATTACAATTTACATAGTACCACTGACAAGGTTACAATAGCAGAGACTTTTACCCTTAAGTTGAATTAACGAGATACTCAAATTATCTAGAAGACATAAACATTCAAAATGGGCAACTAAGAGCGGGTTCTCAGCTGACCACTAATCAACGGGAAATTAGTTCATTAAAACAATGGAGTGTAGGTGAAGGGAGGAACGTGTCGAGAAATCTCGAGCAAAGCGTTTGGATTTGATTATTCCGTCATGCCTATTGCGAGGTTGCTGACGTTGTTGTTAACAGGCTAATCTCACAAGCACGAGGGTCAGAGTGCAAATTCTAATCTGGACAAGGATATGCACTGCTGATGAGCTCTAATAAGAGCGAAACTCGAGTCAAGTGCTTCCTTTCGGAGTGGGCTGGCCGGAAGGCTGCGATCAAGTGTGGGTGATGTTCAATTTTGACATAATCTAAATACCCGAACCTTCACTACTGATTCAAAACGTTTTAGTAGGTAAACAATGATAGTTATAAAAAAAACTATAAACACACATTTTATGCATGCAACCATGACACAAAATTCATCATGACTGTTCATTGCACACAGCAAAATACATGAAAAAGACACTTAAAGGCGGATTTTCACAAGCAAAACAAGCGGGCTTCAACAAACTCAGTGCTTCACATTTTACCAAACATACGACAACGAATGTACCGAACGAACTTCAGCAAACCGAACAGTAGATGAAAGTGGTTTTGTATTGCACACTAGCCCGAATACAGTATATTTTAGACTTGGTTCTCCGTCAAGTTGATAGTCATCCAGAATTTGATGGCGACCTTTTCGGGACTGTTTGACATGCAACTTTTGAGTTTGCAGAAACTTTCCAAAAAGCCGTCAACACAAAACGGGTTTTATACCCCGCATTTTGCACTATGAACACTAAGTGGTTCTCTCAGATAGTCTACATTTACCGTCAGATCAAGTATATTTTCACCCGACGAAACCTCATCCGCCTCACGGTATTCTGAAGATGATTGTTTCAAACTAACCACCTGAAAACTTTTATCCGGATGTTCGTTTTCATACTACCGGCGAGCGTAGATTAAGTCAAGGACGGTTTCCAGTTCCACCTGTGATAGACTGTTGTACTTCTCGACATCGTATACTTTTGAGAAGGTTTTATCATTAATAGACCACTGTTGTCAGTAAATATTTTCCAGGCATCGTAGGCGCATTAACTATTCGCATGCTCTTTTCTATTCGAATCTGTATTCGCCCTGGATACGTTTATTGTAGGTTCGTTCGCGGCATCAGTAGTTAATCTCTGCCTTGTTTAGAACGTTATGGTACTGAAAATTTGCATGTAGGTTACAACCTGGGGGTGTTGTATGTAATCAGGAAAAATGCCAGATCGCACGAGTTTATGACAATTCGTCCAACTAGATGATTCTCAAGAGTTTTTCGATTTATGAAGGAACAGTTGACTCCCAGTTGGTGTATCACCTATCAGAGCGGAATGATGTCATGCACAACGGATGTTGATACAAGTGCTCCTTTGGAATGGGAGACATTTAGAAAATGATTGGGACCACGAAAATAATAATAAATGACACCGGCACTGTTTCGGCCGAAGTTGGATGTGTCAGTATCCACTGGCTAGTCAACCACCTCGATGAACCTCCAGGGAGAATTCGATAAAGTCTAGCTAACAGAAGGAAAATAGGTTGGTGAACAAGACAAATTAACGGAATCGGAGAAGTTCCATTACTTTCTATTATAGAAAATTTGGTAAAATCGTGGATAAAGTCGATGGAAATAGACGTTTCTAATAAGTTGAAACCAGCCAACTTTAACCGAAAGGACTCTGCTGACTGTCAAACAACGTATTGTTCTGGTTTCTGTATACGCCGCAAGCAACGAAGACGTCTGTCCACTTACAGAAAAGTTTAATGACCTATATTCAAACGTACGATTAATCATACGGTGCGACGTGTGGTTAACTGCCACAGACAAATAGATTGCCGAGGTTGACATTCCAAGGGCCACTGCTAGCCCTAAGAAGAGTACCCATCACCCATCTCAAGAGAGTGTAATATCCAAAACGGTCTTGCACGTGTTCATTTGTGTGTTTGTTATGAAACATATCGATCTGAACTCGGTGGCATTCCACGGAAATGTGCAACACTTTGCTCACACCGAGTTGAATGTTTGAGTGAGCGACATTTTATGAAGTTTCCTTAGTCGAGGGTGTTCGTAAGTCTTCAAAACGAATGAGATCAGCCTGGCAGATGACACTACGAAGTGAACTAGCCTTCTGGATTGACAGACCTGACAGAGTGTACTAATAACATGCCAACACGTTAATTCTGCGTCACTAACCAATCGCAGTGTGATGGCATGAGCGTTCAAGTGTGATGGACAGGCATGTCCAGCTGTCAAGCCTCCAGGCTAAACAGTTATGATGGCGAGCGCGAGTTAATGGTTCTCCCTCAGAAGGGATTCAAATTAGACCTCTAAATGGTAGTGTTCCGTACAACTTTTTGGAGCAGCCAGTGTTGAATCTTCTTATTGACAACACTTCCAAATGAAGGAATGTCGTAGGAAGTCCTCTTGGAAAACTTCACCGAAACTTGTAAAGTCTTCTACTTTAAACAGGTGGACGGAAAGTAGAATAAATGATCTAGTGGTCTGTTATCAAAAACAAAAACCGATCACTACCACAAATTACCTTACAGTTATTCGTTCAAATCTGGTACTGTCTCTTCATTGGGTGCAAGCACTCATGTTTTCCACAAGTGGAATACTGATGATTCCAATGTGCATTCAAAGAAGAATCTTGATCCTAATGACACACATAAATCATCAGAGCACCGATGTTCTCACGATTCTGAAAGCAGAAAAGTGGGCACACGCCTGCTTTACTGAATATGTGTCTGCTTATCCGACTAAGTGTCTAATGGAAAACAATTATGACGACTTCCATTCGACAAACAGCAAAGCAAGTTTATCATTCGTCATAAAATGACCATTTAAAAGAGCGCATAGGAGTTCACCTTACGAAACTCCTAAGAGTGGAAAAGGAGAAATGAGACCAAGTGTAACCAAATGGAGCCAGTAGTTCACGAGTTCTGCCAGTTATGCTTAGAAATCGACTTGAGAAATAGATGTCCACTAGTTGTTGTGTTGAACTCAATGGATATGTGAAAACCTTAAGTCCCTCAACGTTTCGTGACTTCGTCTGTCACTGTTCTACTTTCCATTACATGAAATCAGACCACGATGTAGGTTTTACCTGGTTTTCAGTTGATAACGAAAAGTTTTTGCCAAGGCATGATATCCAAACCAGTAAACGCGACAAACAGATCAGCTGATTCTAACAATCACGGTTATTCATGTGCACGCATGCATGACGCGGTCATGTGGGTACAAGGGCAGATTACTGAGCACGTTTTTCGTGCCAGTACCTGAATAAGGAGAAAATGGCCAACATTTTGCAAAGCCTCGTTCCTACGTCGCATTTGTTGTGCTTCGTTTGATGGTTGCAACTCCGAATGATAAAAATGTTTCCTAAAGGTGCGACCATTTTTGTGTTCCCTTTTTGTGCCTGTAATCCCCTGGTAGCCTTCAGCGTATCTGTGTGCGAATACAGTGGTTTCTACTTGAACGTCGACCACAAGAAGGATTATTCCCGTAGGGAGACCAATTCCATCCGGTTCTGCAGACTTTTTAGAGGAAGTTAGGCTCCTTCAAAGAATAGCCTAAGACAAAGTCAAAGACCAACAATGTGACACAAAGTTAGCTCATTTCTACCTTACAGAATTCTCGCTGCTTATCACCGTAAGTTTATCCTGTTCAAACCCTTGGCTACAATCGCTCATGAATAGTACCCAGGTTATCCGATTACATCGAGAGCACACATGATGACAGATCGGCTGACTCAGATTGATGACAGTACGATTAGACCTTCTCATCAACTTGAAATCACTGAAATTCTTAATTGGCTAAGTGATAAATTAGAACAAAGTAGTCGAAAAACAAATTACTGCATGAACCTACTTCACACATTCTCGCCTACTGCAAACATGTAAAATACATGAAAACAACATCGACAACTCTTAAATGAAATGGTTGGAAGTGTAAATCGACCTGGAAAATAAGTGATATTCACGGGTAAACCCCTAACAAACTAAGACTGAGAGTCAGTCGTTTCGATGAGCCTACAGTTAGTCAACAAAGCTGCAGCACATTTGGAGCTTTGTGAGTAGTAATTATTTATTAAGGGCATAAACGACGACATAATGTCAAATTTGAAGTCTGTGGATAATAAGTACCTTGTGCTTGATGGAGCGGTGTTCGGTCCTCGCTGAGTGTTTTTCATTAGTGAATGAGTTTATGCACTTTCCACCCACTTCGATATATTTTCCTCACTCTTGGTTTCGAATATTCTTTCTGTTGTGTTCACATAAATGTTTCACCTCCAATCCAGATCTATTTTCGCCCTTATCCATTTCATTTGTGTTGTTTTTGTTCTGTTTTCGTGCTAGCCACATGCTTATGGCAAGCAGTTGTGTGAGAAAAGAATTCATGCCATGTTTTCTGATTTTAGTTCACATTGATCAAAGGAGCTGAACATTCCAAATGTATTGATTAGTTGTAATTAGTTTGAGGCGTGATATATATAATTTGGTCGTTGTTTACAAGTGAATGCAAATTCTGCACTGCATTTGAGTTGTATCATTTTGTCGTCAAGTAGTATATTTGGCAGTGAGTGAGAGATATATGTTTTCGATAAGTTAGAAGTATTTATGAATATGTTCAATAGAATAGACGATAGACCACCTTTGTTACAATTTACCTTTTGAGGTCATACTTAGTTGCCGCATTAAAACAAGTGAGTAGCATCCACTACGACGTCGAATATGACTTTGGACACTTGTCTAGCGATCACTCTACCTGATCAACTTGAATGTCCACTTGTGTAGCTCCGGACACGTATTGTGCCCCGACGACGAACAGTCGTTGTTTAACACCATATCGGCGATTGAGGTTTTCGTCTACACGTGTTTTTCTCGCAAGAATTGTTGGCTTATGGAACCGGGATGATACGGAGAAATTATGTAGCTCCCATCTAAACATTCCACTAGATAGTGGTAGATTATCTTTGGCATATAGATGGGTTGTCACGGGGGAGCGCAAAAAAATCGTTTGCAGATAATCCGAGTTTTTACCATTGATTTTAACAAACGCACGTTTGAACACGTTGACAAAGTTTTGCTGAGTAGCTGGATTAAAAATGATACACTGAAGAGTGGTCATGCTGGATGTTGAACGATGCATTAGTTAGCTTACTCGGACATGAAATACGCATGGTTGCCTGACATAAACTCATTGGACAATCTGAAATAACATTAGAACTGCGGAAACGTTGAAACGGTGTTAGCAGTTACTGCATTTTCCATTTGGAAAATTTCCTGTCGCTTAGTATGAGTGTTTTCCGCAACTGGATAGTAACTTCCACCTAGTATATCAGGAAGAGTGACATGTAGGCAGGATTCTTGATCAGCATGGTTGAACCAAGACTGTACTAGAAATTTTTTCGGAGTTTTAACAGATTGTAACTAGCGTGAAGCACTTTAAATCACGTTTTTTTTAATGCAGCATCGACTCGAGACGAATGAACAGAATTTCTTGTTAAAAATACCCGAACGAACTGTATGGAGCAGTTTCATAACAGTTTGACGAAGTGTTGCTAGAGCGATCATTTGCCGAAAATACCAGACATGAATTGATAAAAGGAAGAACGCGTAGTTCTTACTCAGTCGAGTTGCTGGCCGGGATCTTCGTAAATACTTGAAGATCCACCAAACCATTTTGCCCTGTCGGTTGGCTGATCTTACGTGTTCTTGCTGAAATAGCATTACTGACCATCTGGTTGATGTCATTCTCGGCTACAATGGCTACTACAATCTTACCGCCTTTTGAAATCGTATGACCAACGTCTACTATGAGTCAGTATTGAACTTCAGTAAGATAGCGCTTGAACTTCAATTGTTTAGTCACGTGTTAAATAACAAGGTGAAGACAACTCACATAAGCCTACGTAATTTTATCAAGTTGACGATTAGCACAACCCGTGAGACGCAAGTGGCTACTACAAGAAGAATAGATCAGTTTGTTTATCATAGCTCTACTGCTAAGCACATTCGGTTTGTGTTACATGCGAGTTTAAATCGTCCGTTAACCGCTCACTAAAGTATCCCACTCTTTTGGACACTTAAAAAGGTTTTAGATTTGTTGTAAACGATTTCAGGGATCGTTTACAGGTAATGAGTTTTTAATGGGAAACTGTACGTACGAAATCATTTTGCGATTTTATTAGGTCGTTGTCACAATAATTGGATAATATGTTGAAGCATGAGATCGACCGAAAGCACATACACTCCAGACGGTCAAGCATTTCATTTTTGCATTTTTATCTAGTGGTTGTATTTGTTATGTGAAGAAGCGCGGAGTAAACAAACTTGTTTGTGCTCGTAATACAAAACCATATCACTTGTCGTACAGTATTTGAGCGCAACGTCTATCCAAAGTGAAATCTGTTCTTGCCTGCGATTGTACCAACAAAGCGACTACGAGAAATCAAATTAGTAGTAGGATAACGATACAGAAAGTAATGACCAAATCGATGGTCTTCCGGCGCAAAAATAAAACCAGAGCCTTAAACACGTTTATCTGATGTTAAACTAAGTTCAAAACCTAAGCATACAAAAATGTGTATTCTGAAAAACCTGGACGACATAATTTGTCTCGTCGTTTGTAGCAGATGATATTGACCCTGTTACATCAGTATCATAAAATGTGTTTTCTGTGTATTCAGTAGCACCCTGAAGCCAACATAAATCACTTCAACCGACGTCACTGTTTTCATATAAACGGTCGCCTACAGGCATTATCTGTGAGTTAGACACTAAAGTCCCTCCGATGACTTATGATAGGTGTTCAGTAACTATTTACCCGCCCCAGTATGACGCAAATTCATGTCGATGACGTCGCCTATAGTTCAATGATGGTCACCGTCCAACATGTGCTGAGCAATCAGAGACGGCCTGAAGATTATCAGAACAAAGAGTCTTCCGCATTTTACACAAGTTTAGTAAGACCTGGATAACATGCTATCAGCAGATGTATCAGGTAACGCAGGATTTCCCAGGCGGTCTGAGTAGATGATGGAGTTTACGAGTGTCGACTTGGTCGTGCTAAAATCAGTCTGCAGCGGACCGATGCCGCACAAACCATGATAGTTGTGAACCTTTACCGATAACTGATAGTCCACGGCATAGCAGAACTACGACACTAGCTTGCTATTTTTTCACCGACTGCTAACTACTCCGCATTGAATCTGCCTTGGACTTTACAGCTTGAGACATCCACGAAGGGGTTGGTCACTATAGATCGGGTCCGTCTCCCGGGCAACCAGTCCGACGTATTCGCCTTATTACTTGAGCGAAATGTTTGGGGTCAAGGATGACTTTTATGGCTGCTCGAAATCCCTAAATTGTAAAATATTGTCTACGATTCAAAGTCGAGCGGACAGAAAGCAGTTATAGAGTCATTGTCCAACATACGACTGAACACACTAGTGAGACAATTTACAAAATACTCCGCTGAATGCTGAAATTTGGATGGACATAATATTTACGAGAATAAATACCGTTTAAAAATTTAAGGAGTTCTGTTGTGGGGTTATCGACGTATGTTAAGTGGACAATTACCGTGTCTGCTTCTCAGGCAATAGGACAGTCTGAGCGCTATTCACACGCACACGTGACAGAGCATTGGTATAGGACAATTCGGTCATGGTTAATTTGGGGGTGGTCAACACGATTGTCTCATGGAAACAGGGTAGAAGTTCTCGTCCCGGAAGTAGCAAGGATGTCTACTACTAGCGAACTGGAACACCAATGAAGCTACATTCTAGTCTTTTCAAGGGAGTCTAACTGGAAAGTTTATGGGAATGCGAGGGCTGCGATCGATTGACGTGAATACAGTTAATCAATTCTTGCCAGACGTTGAGATAGCTAATAATGGTATCAAAGTTTGTGCAAAGAGATATGCGACACGAGTTAACTCATAGACAATTATCTCATTCAAAAGCAATACAATTTCCATGTTCAGAAGTAGCGTTGGTTGATTCCGGAATAAACTGTTTGAGGAATGATGCTTGGGTAGTCAACCCGCTAGATTATTTGGTGTATTCCGTATAGCACAATGGATTGGGCGGATTACCGAATCTGATTATGGAATTGTTGAGCTCTCTACGTGGCTTAATAGTTAAGCTGGTAGACAGCTTGCTGATTTTGTGCATGCTGTTTCCTTGGCTGGTTCGAATCCAGCCGAAGCGCAGACTTTTCGCGTTTGGGTCTCATTTAGACAATTAGGGGTTCTTGTGGGAACATTTCATCATAATTGGGCATAATTTCGTTTTTAACGGAAACTAATCAAATGTCTAATATAACAGCTCCTTCAACGAACGTTATAACATTTAGTGAATTGTATGTCGCATTATTCACGCTGGTTTAGACACAGACTACAAACACTGACATTCTAACTTGGAATAAACCCTTGATCAGAAGCTGCTTGAGCGCATGTTAATTACGAAGACAACTGTGCAACACACAAATAAGAATACTTCAACATCCTGGAGTACATCTGCTTAGTATCGTTGGTGTTAACTGCCTTTTGGACACAACAGTCATAATGATTCATGCACTCGTGACATGTTCAATTCAAAGAACTCTCCTGTATTACACATGCAGACAGACCGATAGATGGACTGTCTTTATTGCGCTCACAAATCAATGTTGATCGCAATGCACTGTGCAAGTAATCATTTAGAATGCAAGGACCTAAACCAGATTTTGTGATTTATTCCTCATATGAAGCTCACAATGTTGCATTCAAACGTTTTGTATCCGTGTTTTCATTATCGTACCACAAGTGTGACAAGGTACTGCGTAGTCACAATACACCAAACCAAGTAAGTCCGATGGCGTCAAACTTGTGTGATACTCTCTTGGTAGATTCTTGATTAGTTGGTAAGGTCTTTGAGGAAGAAAATTGTTCTTTTTTTGAATAACCACTAAGATGAAGTTCAGTCAGTTCACACTAAAAAATGCCTTTATATCAGTAGTTGTAGAGTGCGTTCAAACATTCGGTTGCGATTGTCGAAAATACAAATGGACTGTGCTAGAAGATTTGAATGTTACACACTTTGTTGACTTCAGAAACCGCAAACCTATCCACGCTTAATCTTCCATTACTATAAATGTGTATGAAATACGTTCAAACAGATCATTATCAAAAAGGTTGTGATTTTGGGACTTTTCAACCCTCAAAAAGAACAGTTATCAAACGAATTAGAAAAGAGAGAAATTACGTACAATGCGTTTCTGTGGTCATCTGTGTTTTTGAAAAGTGTTGAACTAAGGAAATATCAGGGACGTATGTTTGCACACATCTAGCACTTGCAGTCGTAAGGAAAAATAGGATCAGTTTAGTCCGTCTGACTTCCAAGTCATTGCATGACTACCGCGCATGTTTATAACATGCATATATTTCGAATTCCAATTTTCTCAACAACTCAAGTGACCACCGGGACTCACTGTAAACCACAGTTTATAAATGCCGGTTAGAGTTGGTTATCAAATGTGCGTGACGGGTGGTGTATAGCAGCTTGTGGTAAGAAGGCTCTAGTCGATCGAGTGTGTAGGTCATTAGAGACAGTCATGTAAAGTCGGGGTGAAAACAACCTAGAGGAGTCAAGGCGCCCTTCAGCCAGCCTGGGCGATGATGAAGTTTGCTTCACTCAACAGATCATGTTGTGTCACATACATTTCTTAATCCTCCTGTCATTCCAATGCTATGCGTCGACAGAGGTTTACTCACAGAGCGTTCTCTGTGGTCGCGACAATAGTTTTCAAGTGACGCAAGAGGGACGTGGTTGACTATTCATTGTTTGGGGTTGGATTAAGCAACGATGACTGAGTCATGCTTCAAATTTTGAAGCTGATACGCGTCATAGTGGACATCTTGTTGCGTATGAAATGGGTTCCATTGGTGAGAATCCCCAGCTGGAGGTCAGATTTCTGTATTTGACAGATAGTCCTTGCATCTAACATTCGAAATCTAATCTGATAATTCCCGAACCGGTCGTCCTGTTGTACTCGTAGTCTGGGACGTCGGCTTCACGTATGTGCGGAAAACCACTAAATTATTTCACCAATATCCAACCATTATTTTTATCTTCTGTTACAGGTTCTCCAAGAGTGTGAAAAGTTGTAAAACTGCTGGCTTTTGACTCGTTATGATCCAACCAGTGATTTACAACAATTGACAATGCGATCAGGATCAAAAACCTTCTATAGTTTAGGTCGATTTTATCAATAGAACTTATTCATCTCCTAACGGTTCATACTTGTTCTGATAACCTCGACTTCCAACATCTGTTAGAGTTGCAGACCGAGACAAAATAACCCATCATATCAGTCGTGAAGAAGTAACGTCTTCTCCCTCCAGCGTTCAATCAATAAATTTATACAGGGGGTGGATAATTCGTCATATTCCTCCATCTGAGTAGTTTAAAACCATCCAAATTAGGTGGCAATTCTACTTACATGATGTTATATCTTAAACATTCTCACTTGTGCACAGTGATACTTAGGTCAGGTGAATGTACAGGCTCAAGAAAGTTTACTCAAATCTCATTCAATGCGGACAGCCAAATGAACGCAGTATATGTCGGACCTTTAGTAGGTTGTTAGTAAAACGTAAACTTTTTTGTTCTGATATCCTAAGGTTAACCGTTGTTCGTCTGTAAAACTAACTAAGCTGTTTTGTTTGACTCTATTATCTAATGAAGTCTGGAATTTTCGGTTGATGTGTGACACGGTTATACACGAAGGACGTCTGCATTCTTGGTCATTAGTATGTAATGGCCGCATAGATTTGTATATGATGGAGCAGAAGTGGCACACAGTATGTAGCTTTGGGCAAACTATTGCCGTACTCTGCTGCGTTCCGCCTTTCCTGATTCATATCCTTCTTGGGCGATCATCTACAAGAGACAGTTCGCCAAATCTCCGTTGGCGTTACACCCACCTGCTTTGAGTTTCCTAGTCACATGTTATCAATTGATAATCCATTGTTAAGACAGTTCACCATTCCAGGCTCCGCTATTTTGCCAAAACAGCACAGTGAGTTGGATGTTAGAGGAAGTTATTTGCACTGAAATAACTCATTTACGCCTTAGAATTGTCTGACATACGAATGTTAACAGCTGAAACACAGGTGAAAGGGGTATGGATCATTGAGAGAATTTCCAAGGTCTTGATAAAAAATTGACGATTTGGTAGTGGGGCGAATTTTGTCAATAAGTGTGTATTCTCACATATCCCATACTTTTACCACAGTAAGAATCCCTACGATGTAATTTATTCAGTTACGTTGGACTTTGAACCAACAATAATAGAGAATCAATTTTGTATAGTCGTGTACTCCAAAATTTTGTTTGCTTAGTATCTTTAGTCTGACGTTCACCACAGCTTAAAACCGTCACAGTTTGTTGCTTTGAACTGATCTGTAGCTAATCGATAATCTTACTTCACTTTAGGAAGAAAGATCTCGAAACCGAAAATCTTCAATGCTATCTAACAACATGTCCACCAGCATATGTTCTATTAAGCATCTTTTTGATGATAAACCTTTCATTCCTGCAATGCTAGTGCTAAGTGGTCTAAGCTTGTGAACATCACGTGTTGGAAATCAAACACTTTTACATGCACGTAAATTTGTCGTCTGGTCTACTCTTAAGATAACATCTAAGCCTAATTTTCATTTTCTCAGCACTCGTTAGCGTTGTGTATCTTCGTCTAGACAAGGATTTGAACTCGAGTATGAATGCCTTTCATGTTAGCTTATTCGTGTCCACTGTTCTGCTGATCAAAAAGTAGATACGTCCATATAGACAAGTTACTTGGTCTTCTCGATAGGAACCACAACTGACTTGGTAAACCTGTGCTCGGGGCAGCTCCCACTTCAGCGGTCTGTCCAAACATTGTTTTGATTACCGACATGAAGTTTTGAAACTTGATTCGTACAAAATAAACATCACTCATAATTGAGGACAGTTTTGTTAATTAATCGCCCACTTTAGGAGAATGTACCATATCCGAGTTTCACTTGTTAGAGCTCACGAATAGTACACATCATTGTCTGTTCACGCCAAATGTGGGGTTCTTGGTTCAGGAAGCTGCAATCGAAGGTGAGTACTGATCAGTTAGTATGTTGTTAAGCACGAAATTTTTGTATCAGTGCTAATTATAGCAGGTTTGCTATTTAATATAGAAGAAAGACGCGTTTGTCTGTATGTTCCTTTCCCTGTGCTGGTTAGGGCGAGGGGTTTATTTCCAGTGGTTCATAAATTAGGACAAAAAGAGAATAACCGTAAAAAAACATAGAGCGAGATACTCCGTTGCACGTACGTCGATGAGCTTGGGCCTATCCGGTAACCTGCGGCAATGAGTTGGGAAAATGGCCGGGAGGTTTGTAGCATGTGTTATCTGTTTCATCTCTACCCATTAGACGTTAAGATTCCAGACCAAAGTGTCCGTAGACAACAAAGTAAGACGGTGCGTTGCATTGTGGGCAGATCCTTACTGTAGAGAACTGTGCCTTTATGGTGGTCCATCCATTCTATGCTCCAGTTTTAAAGAGTTGCACAACAAGTGTTCACCTTTCTTTAATGGGAAAACGTCCATTTCCTAAGTCATGGATGCACAATTTGTAGACAGAACTGAACTAGCTAACAGACACGTTCCTGAATCCACATCGTATAAGTGAATAATGATTTCCTCAATTCTGTCAGTGTGTGCGTTATCTCGATTTGACTCATTTATGTAAAAAAAACACTGACCGTGCATCAATGTTTGCTTCATCTTGATAAAATTCCTGAGTTTTCATATACATACTTGTATTCAGTAAACTCTTTGGTTTCATTTGAGATAGTTCTCCATACCTAAGGCTTATAATGGATCTGGACATTATAACTAGTCTGTTATATAACGATGCTCATTGATTAGGCCAACTCACCCTGGAATACTGCCTTCAATCGTGTCATATTTTAAAAGTACACCTATTTCATTTACTTCATTCTAATCTATTGCTATCGGTCTATAAGTCAGTACTAATCTGATGCCTATCAGGTATGATCACAATTAGATCAACGTATATAGAATCGCTCGAACGAACGTTTGATTTCATCGACAGTATCTCTCTCGTTAGTTCTGATCGATAAACATAAATCGCCAAATACATCGTTGTCGTCACGATCTACCCAGGTAGCATGCCGCAGTTTTGCACACCCTTGGTATCACAGCTAATTCAGTGTCTAGAGTCACTTGTGTTGTTTAAAAAATTACATTTCTAGACCATTTTCCAATGACTGATGTGGAGAATCGAGCAAATACCTGGATTTCAAGACATTATTCCCGTGAAGAGGACACGGTCGACTATCATCTGAAGCGAATGCGACGTTTCTCCGTTTGGATACAACCACCCCAAGTACCGACTGCTCTCAGGGCCACATTATGTTCCAGAACTCGACATGCTTTGTCACACACGTTGCACTCATTTGCTGCCAATGTGACGATTATCGTGTTGGCCTCGCTAGACGCTGTAATTCTGGTGACCGTCATGTTGTTGGAAATTGAGGCGCTCAAAGTTGGGGTGAGTAATGATCACAAGCTTACCTTTGGGTTTGTACTATACAGCTGAATCGTTTGATTGCAAGACGCGGCGATTGTGTTTTACTTGTCAAAAGGCACTCATCCACGCTAACTAAGGTGGACATATCCCATCAGTCCTATCGGAGCACGGTTGCTGAGAATGAGGATAGCGCGTTCAGTCCCTACATTTTACTCCGTTGCTTTTTTCATAACTGCCTAAGCAACAACAGTGACCTAGTTGGAAGGAGAAAGGAACTGAGAGATAGTTGATGAGGGCTAGCACTTCAAGACCGTAACCCATCCCATCGCCAAGAAAACTTAAAAATTTATTGATCACGTGACTGGGTATTCGCGGATTTACTCTCATATTTCAGCTCATGTTAGGGTTTATGGTGGATTATCTGACAGTTTCAGCACCAGGAACGGCGTAAGTCAAGACTGTTCACTTTCATCAGTTTCATCTAATTTTGTCGTAGACGAAATGATGGTGGATTGTCTTTGACAGTTACAAGATGTCCACGTGAACCTCCTACCTGATAGATGACCGACTGATCATTACTCTGGCGATAATGTTACTGTTTGGAAAATTTCATGTAACAAACAATGTTAGACGTTATTTCTTACTCTGCTAAACAATCCGAAGTGCGCTTTGCAGCTTGAAAGTGCAAAGTCGTTCTGAAAGATTGCTGTGATCTTGTAGATTTGGTGTTGGAAAATGAAGTTATGGAAGTTGTTGACCGGTTTGCTTACCTGGTAATCTGCACAAGGGGTGGCGGAGGTGTACGGAATGTAACAGAAGCGCGTACCTATAAGACTAGAGTGGTATTCACTAAACCAGAACACGAAAGAAAAGCATCTCTTGAAGACTTGAGATTTGTGGATATGGGGTGATTGTGAGGACTGTACTACTCTACGGTAGCGAAACTTGACCGCTCATTTCGGAGGAGGTGAACCATCTTCAAGCATATGACCACCGACGTTTGCGTTCGATCGCTCGTATCGAGTGGCTCCAACAAATAAGTAAGGAAGAGGGGGGCACTTGATAAGTATTGTCAAATGAGTTCTTTTGTTCAGTCCTTATATTTGCACAGACTTAGACGGTTGGGTCAAGTGTCGAGGGTGCCAGCTAGTCGTCTGCCACATCCAGCACTCTTTGCCGATGCTGTGGCTGACTGACGTAGGGTGTGGGTTGGACAGATGATGACCTTGCCTTTAGAAATGAAGTCGTTCACTAAGAGGTCGGCTACTATAAGTCGGTTTCGCCTCCCGGACTGAGGACTTCGAGACTCACACAGTCGGTGGTTGTAGACATTAGGTGAGATGGTGGTTAATCGAGCTCAACGACATGAATATTGTTGTTGTTTGGTCCAGTTATGTTTGAAGTGAGCGCACTCAGTGACACGGGGAAGTGAGAGCCTTATTGGAGCTGTCTTGCTGATGACGTCTTACTTTCAATAACAATTCGGTTGTTCGTCTGCAAGATGTAAACGCCTAGCTGTTGAGTGTTTGAATATAGACGAAGCGATTTTCAGCAGTTAGGTCCCTTTCTGTCGTCTCCGCTTTTTCTTTTTTTCCCGTATGGAGTCTGTTTATTCTCGTGGTTGTGTGGCAGTTAAGTGCCCGTGAGGACGACTGACGTACTGTTGTCTATGACGATGATATGTGATTATGCCCATCTAAGCATCTTTTGGGTCCATATGAGGACTACTGGTTAACAAGTCCATCCTCGGAGACTAAATGATATTTTTATGAAACGGGGCACGTTCAGTACACCAATGCCTTACTGGAAGTTTACATCCCGTTTTGCAGGTAACCTTATAAACAGTGCTAAACAGCAAACTAATAAGCTAGCGAACTGATTTATTTTTCGCTATACACACTAGTACTTTCGTTTTTGTACGTAGTAATGAATGCATCCGAAATTAACACTGATTGTCTGCGACTGTTTTGTTGTGGAACCTGTCTTCATTCAGTGCATAACAACGACACGAGCAATTTATCTATGGAGTATTATGGGTACGGCTCATATTCGGTCAATCTTAACTCTGAGTATCAGATCAGAAGTGACTAACTGATGCGAATTACCTGCAAATCAGTAGTAACTTTGACTGTCTTCGCTTGGACGGAATCATAATCAACCAGTGCGATGGTTGCCTTCCCTATTAATCTTTTGTTTCTCTACAGTCCATCGCTTTGGTAAGTCTACTTTCATTTTAGTCGCATTTTGCTCCATACTAATGTATGTAGATAAACACACAGACGACTAATGTCCAGCTTGGTATATTGTCTGTACAATATTTACGTTGGCTTCTCGCACGTATATTTGCGTACTACCTCAAACAGATAATGCTAGTACATGCCCTCCTCCATTTGTGTATATCACAGCCAGGTGTTGTTCAAAACAAACTGGAGGACGCTCGATTTGGTCTGGAATGCGTCAGTCTCATCATCATTTCGCTATTCATGATTGAAATCGTTTTGAAGATTTTTGCTGTCGGATTAAAACGTTTCTTTACGCATTGCCTAGAAACACTGGATGCTGTGGTAACATTCGTTAGTCTGGTTTTGGACGCATTTGTGATTGCAGACCATGTACACCACATGAGGAGTGGTCACAAGGCTGAACACAGGAAGGGATCGAGTGGTTCCAAGGGAAATACAGGCGGGAACGTCCGATTGGATGCGTTTGAAGCCGCGGCTATCTTGTTGATATTCTTAAGGCTTTGGAGAGTTGTTCGCATTGTAAACGGTAAGTCAGCGTTGGTACCAAACCCTATTGCAGTTTTGAAGCAGTGCTGCAGTAAAACTGTTGCGTGATTGTTCTACTGCGATGTCTATTTTCTCTAGTTCCTCATAACAAGCATACCATGTCTAGTACATGGACGGTCTGATAAATTCATATCTAATGAACATTTCGATGCAACTCACCGGCTTGCGCATAATACACTCCATGATTATCATGTTACTATAGTTTTCTGACCTAATGGATTGCGGCTAACAAGTTGGAATAGGTTCAGGTGACCAAGATTGCAGTTGAAGAGAAGTAACTTATAGTAAGCTTGCGGCACAACTGGTTTGAATTTAGCGCGACTCAAAGTAGTTTCTTAAAACTGCACATCTGTCGTAGTTTGCTCAACTTTGTACATAACTCCAACAAGTTAGTGATATTGTGTTGTTTTTTCTGAGTTGGCTGATTAGTCCGCAAACACTTCTTCATCGTGTCAGATAACAATGTTAATGTGAAGTGATATTGTACTTGATGTTTTCATTCCATTGCGAAGCGAAATACACTTTTTGTCAGAAGTGTATCACGTTTTCGGAAAAGTGTAAGGTAATTTTCCGGCAGACTAATCTTGAACAACAGAAAATGTTGAAAACGTTTGTCATTTCTAACGTGAAACCATCAAAATGATGAAAAATCCTCAGTGTGGGTTTCCTGTTTGGAAATGTTCAACAAAACAGAAATTCGAATACTCAAACGGTTAGCCACCGCATGTTATCTGTGAGGGACACGGTAAAGCAGTGCATCTTTTGTCGTGAGAGCAATCACTCTGCCATAGTGACCTGTCATCTCTATTGCCGTATTTGTTAGACATGGAAAAATGCATGTAGACAAAGTTTTGCTCCCTCAACAGAAAGTATTGTGGGCCATTTGGTGTCTATCTGCAGTCACCTTGAAAATATCCGTTCTTGAATAGAGTTTGATTGTGCTGTTAGGCAAATATAAAGCAACCAGGAATCTTAAGTGAGACCCAATTGTGGAAACTGAGAGCTTCGCCTGGATTCGAACCAGCGACAGAAACACCATGCATCAACGTGGCAAGCGCTCTACCAGCTGAATTTCGAAGCCACGCCAAGAGCTCGGAAATTTCACATTTTGACTTTGTTAGCCACCCGCCCTATTGTCTCATATGGAATCCACCAAATGATCCAGGGGATCGACTACCTCGGCAGGATTTCTCGAACAGTTCACGTTGGAATCCACTAACAAAGAACCATTTTCTTTCGAACTTCAACTGTTCAGTTGTAATGGAAATTTAGTTTTTGAAATGTTACACAACGTTGCTCCAACGTTTTTGGTCAGTTAATCGGATCCTTTTTGAACTGAGTTATAAATAAGAGGAATCGACCTGGTGTGTCTTCAGAGTGACATATTCAACGCAGCAGTCAGAACTCCACATACTGTCATCATTTGCATAGAGCCTTGTATATTTAGACATCACCACTGAAACGTGGAACATTTTAACTACTACGGTTTTGCTGTGAAGTTCAGGCAAACGTTTCTCAGTCTATTACATCTGTACAATTGATCGTCATGTAGTTTAAAGTATATCAAGCCGTTTGTTTAATGTGCCTCAGTGTCCCACTCTATCCGCTCTAGTTAGCTTGCCACTTCCGATTTGTACCCAACATAATGTGTTTCAAAAGTTGTTGAGTTAATCGGTCACCTCATACAATCTACTGTTATTTGTCGGTGACCTTGGAAAATCGAGTGGATATCGATGAGGGAATGTTGTACCAGGGAAAAGTTCTATTGAGGTTCATAGCTGTTTAATTCAGAATGAAAACCAGAAGTGGAAAAGTGAAGTACGATAACAAATCTTTTGACCGACTGTGAGAAAAGAGGTCAGCGGCATCAATGTCATCTCCCTGCCGCTCCTCAAAAGAGGTCATTCTCGCGAGCTGTGTTGTACACGCGCCAAAGCCGCCTGTGTGCTCCACACTGTCGCTGAGTCTCAAGCTGTGTTATGATTGGTTGCAGCCTCAACGATCAACGGCTCATTCGGCCACGCACATAAGAGCGACGCCACCGCTTGTACATGGGACAATACAGTTTGTACTTTCACTGAATCACGTGTTCTCTCTAACGTTGTTTAAGCCAATAAGGCCTACTGTTGACTGCATCCCGAATAGGAACACAACACTATGTATGGTTAGAAAAGTAACGATTTCTTAGTCCAAATCCCGTGTTGGTTTTTTTAAGGCTGCGTTGATTTTCGTAATATCTCATGATGCTCACACACGAGCCGATAAGTGTTGAGCAGTTTGGCTTCCCTATGACCGTAATCAGTTCAAAATTGACAGCGTACGGTGGACTTTTTCTACCTCCAACAGAAGAGAACATACTCTTTTGTTTCTGGTCTTTCAGCAAATTTGCCTGTGAATTGGTAACTCTATGTGTATTTTAGTTGTGGTTTAGTTTTTCAGACGTTAAGCTTGGGCAACTAGTTATACATTCTCCCTTCAACGTTAGAAAGATTGAGCCAGTTTAAATTTACATGTAATTTTTAGCACCTTTCACAAGTTTTTCTATTGAATGTTTGGTGCTCAGACATATTTCATTTGAAACCAATTGTTGCTATTCCATGATTCACGAAACCAAACATCTAGTAGATTTTTGATGTCTCATGTTTCAACTGTGTTCAGCTACAATGGTCTCAATTCATATCGGATTGGAAGCAAAAATGTTGCGGATGAAAGAAGAGGAAATTATGCTGTTACAACGAATAGCACAGCTAGAAGAATACATAAAAGAAAGTCATCTCCCTTTGCCCAAACTAAGTGGAGATGTGAGGTTGCATAATGAACTGGGACCACACGATCAATGAATTCTGACATTACTGTAAAATAACTTATTTAAGTGTGCTAATATTTCAGTTCATCTGCTTATCTGTCATCTGGTTTGACTGGGTGTATCGTTGTATTTCAACTTAGTTCGTGCAATCTGCTGTGTAACTAATACTTTCTATTGTATTTGTTTAGCCTTTCTCACAAAGATCTGCTTTGATTTTTCGCGCCATTGTATTATCAATTGATTCAACTTGTTTTTGACATTATGCAAATTAATCACAAAAAATACATATTTAATACATGTTTACTTGATTTGCCTCATAACCAGATCATAGAATACAGGATGTTGTATGGTTACAGTTAGATGAAAATGTTCATATAGCAACTCCTCAAGGCAGATGACTTTAGCTACACAATCTACATATGAACTGGTTTTCAAGTTAACTACATGCAGTACGCAGCCATCTTGGTCATAGCTGACCTAGACAGCTCCATTTGACCATACGTTGATACCATAAGCACATTTAAATCATGTAATAGGCTAATCGAGAAAATTTATCTGAAGGTGAAAACTGCAATCACATATGAGTGGTATTCACTTCCTAAAGGACAATATATAACAACTCAGAAATAAGAACATTCCACCCACATCGTAAAGACTTTGAGACAGTGACGCAATCAAGTAACTAAGCTTATTCAAAACGATCAACTTGTCAGAAGTCTGTTTTACTCCTTGTAGCGTTGCATCCGTCCTATGTTTTCAAAATCAGTTTGCTCAAGACTGGCGACCGTCTCATTAATAATTATGTTCATGGTTTTTTGTTTCTGCGCATATTTGTCTGACATCTTTGATAGCAACTTTCGTTGAATGAGTTGACAATGTCTAACGAACAAAAGTCAGAAGGACATAAAGCCCTAGGATACGCTTGCAATAGCATGAACTGTAAATAATTTACCGAACACAAAATTGATGTATTCCACTGGGGTTCCAATGCACGTTTGACTTCCATTCGGTTATGTAAGCATGTCACAGAAGTGAGTAAATTTTCTTACAGTCAGATTTTAGATGGAAAGTCTGGAAAGATTGGAAAGTCTATGGGAATGCGACAGCTGCGATCAATTGTGGGTGATGTTCAATCTATATGAAAATCCAAATCCCCTACTACTCATCAATAATCAAATATCGCTCAACAAGTCAATAATTTCCGTGATTTCAACTTGCAGAGAAGTCCTAGTCGAGGGGTCATCGATTGGAGTTAACAGACAGTAACTGTGTCTCCTCTCGAGGCGATCGGGCAACCTGATCATTATTCACAAACGAAAAGTGGTTGAGTGTTCACATATGATAATTCGGTCGTGCCTAATGTGAGGTCAATGGCGCAGTGGTAAACACGGTTGCCTCATGAACTGCATGTCCGTGGTTCAAGTCCCGGCAGTGGCGATGATATGCACTACTGACGAGCTCTAATGAGAGCGAAACTCGAGTCTAGTGCTTCTTTTCGAAAGGGGCCGACTGGAAAGTCTATGGGAATGCGACAGCTGCGGTCAATTGTGGGTGATGTTCAATCTATATGAAAATATTATTGTCTGGTTAAACTTGTGATATAAATTTGCAAAGTTCGTAGTCATTTTTTATATATTAGCCTGGGACTTTGTACGCATTATGTTGTAGCGCTAGTGAATACGACCTCAAGCTATCCCGACTGATTATAAAAGACTCACCAACGAGACACAACAAAAGTGTATTGTATATCGTCAATAGGGCATTATATATGAAATCAACACAGCAGCTGACTTCAGTGGCTTGGCTTCAGCCTTGACCGACGACTGTGTTGATTACCCCATGACTAGTCCCAGGGTTGTTGGGTTCATGCATATGTCCTATTTGGTGCACTTGTTTGACCTTCCGGTGAGTGCCGTGTTGCGTGTCAAAACTGAGATCATTTTGCCTCGAACCGTTCCTGACACATTACTTTTGATGTTCACTTACACAGAATGTTCTAAGCTCTAACAGAACGGTTGATGAGTAGAAAATACTGATTTACCAAGAGCAATTTCTCGGGCAAAAATTCAAAGGCAAATTCGGCACAATACAGACACATTGCCAGAGCTGTCTGCGGTTTGTCGTCGAGCCACGGCGAACTTGTTTACCCCCTTAACCAAGAAATCTACGCCGAATGTACACGAGTTATTATTCCAAAACTTCAGTGCATGCTATTCACATTACGGAATGTGCGGTCGACGTTTGCGCAGTATGGATACCAGAGGAACTGCAATGAACGTGAAACTGTTTGTGTGTTCCTACTCAAGTTTGACCGGTGAACACATTGTTTGTGTTATTGTATTGGACCCAATTTATCCAAAATCTTGAAACAGACAAATTTTCCGCACTTGTCAATTATGCTGTTTTAAGCCTCTCCCACTGAATCTAACAAAAAAGAAAAACCAAATGTGGTCAACTTTGCTCTCCAGCTCTATTTATATGCTACTCAAAGGATTTAGGAATGAGTGGACACAATATCTCTTTGATCGATCGGATAGACTGTGTTTGAGCACGGTTAACTCTGAAACAATGATTCTAAAACTGTGGGAACCCATGAGGCTAAGACTTTGTATACAAGAGTGGGTAATTACTTAGAAGTAATCATGATGAGATAGCCTTTGTTGATTCTGTATATCCATTTGAACAGGTTAGCAGGATCTCATCGTTCAGATATCGCTCCAGGTAAGTGTATCTTCGGGGTGTAATGACGTCAAGTTGCAATCAAAGTTTTCAACACTTAACGTGACTTATCTCTACCTAACTAACACTTCTATTCAAAGAAAATCCTAATGGATCTTAGAAGAAACTGGCTGAAGTGCAAGTCTCTTTGATAACACATTAGTGAGCTATTTTAGCCGTTGATCTCAAGCACAATTGTTTCCGTAAATCGGTAGAAAAGTTCAGATCATTTGGCGAAGACGTTCGAAAATTAAGTCTAGTTGGAGTTGTAATTTTGCGAGATGCAGTTGTTCAACTAGTACACGTTCAATATTTGAAATCCGCCAGAAGCAAATGACCGGTTTCATGTTTTTTTTCCACTCGTTAGGTATGCTTACACCAATCGCATATCATGCTGTGTGAACAGCAAGTACTAAATCATAAAAATATTAAACTCTATCAAAGTTATTTCTGAACACTTCATGAGGGTGGTTTTACAGTATACACAAACGCACAGTTTGAATTGAGGAGGCCAGGTTTGTTATCGGGTGAGTTATTAAGTTTAGACCAACATCTGATATTTGTATGATAAGATATATGGTCGGGGTTAACAAATACTGGCAGCTAGGCAAAGTGGTTCACGTCAATTCGTAACTGTAATATAAACACGTGGGAAAGCAGTAAGCCCTTGATAGTAGCTTAAAAAGAGGGAAGAGAGAGGGACTAACCGATCGAAACTGATGGGGTACACAAGGATGACGAGTGGTGACAACCACGAATACCGTTTTGTGTTTTTGTATGTGAATCTTAAGAAACGCCAGCATTTACAACTAAACCGGATCGGAAGGCTTGTAGTTACTAGAAGCCGCATGTTAAGAAAACGAAAGGACTGTCTGATGTCCGTAATAAATCAAGCTGTTGGTTAATCATTAATTAGCAAGTTTGGTGGAAGAAATTGCAAGTCAGGTCGGTGTTTAATTTCGAAAATTGGACTAACGATGAGACGTGAACTAATCAATCTTCCTCATACTTAGTGAGGTACACCAACGGTTGGACCTGATTCTACTCGAGTGCATCATTCTGTACACATCTTATTCATACGAGATGGCCTTTCGCATTAAAAGCCAACAAGAATGCTCATCAGATAAACTGACAGAGAATTATAGGAAAGATTGCAATGGATTTACGCTGATCTCCATGAGCCCGATGAACAACCTGAGCAGTGAGAATCAAAAACAAATGTAGACAATCAAATCTTATAGATCTCTTGACAGCATAACGCAATTGTTAGCTAACTCTACTATTTTTGATATTTTAACGTCGTTTTCCTGCAGACTGATCCGTTTCAGGAATGTGGTTCTGGTTAGCACTATCCGCAACTAAGGATTTGACTACCAGATAAATTGTGTTATGATCGAATGCTGATCTGGAGCTTTCACCTGGTCACCATCGTATAATGTTTTATTTCTCACAGTAATGCTCTCAAACTGGATGATAAAAAACGACTGAAGTCCCAACAAAGTAACAATTTTCCTTTTTTCCATCTTACTCATTTCATTCTAGATTTTAGGCATAAATTTCCAACACACTGCTAAAATCAGAGTCAGCGTACAGGTGGAGACAAGACAGCGCCGACAGTTTGTGTTTTTCTGGGCTTGCATCTCGAGATTGACACCATAAAGGCTCATTTTTTGTCATTGTGCAATCCGTTCAGCTCATGTGGTCGACTGGTTTGTCACATCTCATGGTAACTGGGTAAAGCCTGCATTCAGAGGTCGCACCGCTTGTAAATGCACATTAACATATGCAGTTGTTATTACTAAACTACGTGGGTAATCACATTATACATGAGTTCGAGTACATTGCGAATTCTGTGGTTCACTTGCTGTTAAATCTGGGCATGAGTCAAATACCGAAAACTTACTCCAAGTAGTTAAGCTGCCATGAAAGAGAAGTGTTTTGTCATACATTGTTAACAGTGTTAACAATCAGATCGTGATAAACGGCGGCAGCTTGAGACTGTGGCGGTTATTTTGAAACGCATCAACTGCGTCCTCGTCATGCTCGTCACAACTGAATCCAACATTTGCGTGTCTGTGTTTATAAACCATTAGGAATGGAGTACTCGATTCGCGGTTCCAGACACCGTAAATTTGACAAGATAACAAAATTTAAAGTCTACTACGTCATTTCTAAAATATGTCAAGTCCACATTACTTTAGGACAACAAAGTTCCTCATCTGACTCAAAGTCCACTGCTCCCACCTTAAATCCGCTAATTCTATTGGCTCTACGTTTTGTAACACTATTTCATATAATTAACTCTGATCTTGCACGTTCCGCCATTACTGATACGTATGATGGTTGATCGATTGCTATAGCTGGCTGACTTAAAAAATTCGGGCCTCCTGCTTCATTGAAATCTGCAGATATTACTGGCAAAATCATTAACGCACATGCCTCATCTGGTCATGGTAGCAGTGAGATCTCAGTCACAAACGAATAGCATGGTACTTACCTCTGCCAATTTTTATTACTGAATATAATCTCTCAGCTAGTGGATTGAAATGTACACATATTTCGAATATTTCGTTGTAATTTTTTTTTTTACCTCATTTCAAGTCAAAACCCATTTTTAATTCTTAATTGTTTTGAAGCTTCAAGGGACATGCGCGTAAAGTCTGTAAGTCTTGAATTTATTGTAAAACTGTTCGCCTGAAGAAAAAACGAACTGTCTTCCTTCGATTGCCTGAACCTATACACGAACTAAATGTCTGTCGTTCAAAAGAGATTAAGATTTACTCTTAGTGTGACGGAATGGAGTGAAGTACAACACTACGAAGGTAATGTACGTTGAGAAAGTCTTGCAAATGTTCGTCACATTATGTAAGGTGAACCAGTCATCCTGATCGGCAGAACAAATATGTCTCCTCTATACTTGACGGTAAAAGTTCATTGGCAATACACTGGAAAAACTGGGAACGAACACATCTGTGAATACACTGAGAAATAGTTATACACAACTATTACTAACACTGACTGAACATTAATCATAAGAATACATCGTGGAATCAATAATGCTGACTTGTTTTGTGCAACCAATCACTCAAAAGTGATTCGAATTTCAATGAAGCCATTGCCAGTCTTTGAATAGAACTAATTTTGTGCTTCGAGAAGCGGATGGGCACCTGTTTGTTTATTTTATGATTATTTCCTCCAACTATCCTAAAATCTTGGTTGTGTTGAAATGTACCGTTTTCCATATTTCGTAATCTTTTGTCGATTTTGCTTTGTTTCTGAGGTTGACATTGATATCTGCTATTCTGTCGTATAACACAACCCCATTTATTTGCCTCGTGCTTTTTTGTTTTACTTATCTTTCAGTTCTGTTAACACGTATCTACCATACTTTGTTATTCGAGTTATTTTGGAGTACAGGTGATTTTGTTTACCGGTCTACGAACAGTATTGCCGTGTATACTCATACTGTACTGAGTGTATTATTTTCCTGTGTACTAAAAAACTAAATGTGAGGGAAGCATCCGTTCCTGGGATATTTTACATCTTTATCTTAACTGTGAGAATTTGCTGGTGGAATAAGTCCAGGTAAACGTTCATTAGAGCAGAGCTTCACTGGGGTTCCGTATGTGTCGTTTACTTTTTCTCTGAAGTTCTTCACCATTCTTTTTGCTGTGCACGGCGAGATACCAGTTACCTCCTTCCACGCAGAGGGGATTAGCACATTGAGTATTTCAGTTTTTTTCATGAAACATGCAAAAATCATGCTTCGTGTCTGTATTTCAGAAGGCGCTTTCATTCTGAGTAGTTCGCACCATAAACCATCGGTTGCTTCATGTTACATGCTGTACATAGAGATAGTTTTGGTTTACTCATCACCTACTGCGATTATCTTCAGTGTCACCCAATTTATTGGAACTTTTGCAACGTAATTGATGTATCTACAGTACCTCCTGACATACTGATATTTTTTAAAAGACATTTTTTGCACGCCATCAACTTACTGCACAGTGTACTAGTATGGCATAACATGCACCTTTGTTTGTGAGTAGTATTGTGCGTACATTCGGGAAATAAAAGGCAGGTCTCAACATCAGGAAGATGAGGAAGGAGGACCGGTTATTGGAACCGTGTATATGCACTATATGGAATGTGTCACAGAGGCGAATGAAAATGCACTACTGTTCAGTGTATGCGGATACAAATCAGCCCTACAAATGAGTGTACGCATTCATTGTCTTGTGTTTTTACATAGATTATAGGAGACTTCATGCAATGCACAACTTCACAGACCAAGCGTCTTTTGCGGTCACAGCACCTGTATGGGTAACGCAAGAACACTCTCTAATGTAATTTGACCTCCTCTGATTTTAAGCGTCTGGCGACAGTCTCTTTTTTTTTTACATAGTACTGCAGAATGAATATTATAGTTCTAGGTAGTGGTTTTATTTTGTTCGTTGCTGCTTTTTCTGGTTTGCTTGTTTTAGGTTGCTTGGCATGCGTCTGTGACGACGGCTTTTTCCTATTCGTTGTCCTGATGCTCTGACCGATTTTATTGAGCCTCGTTTCGTAGTTCATTTAGTAGATTACCGAATAAAACCTGCTTCCAACACCTCTCTGTTTTTATATTTTTGAATCCAGATCCGTCGTATGCCTGGACTGACAATATCGGACGTATTGACTAACATCGCCAGAACCTTTTGCTAGACGGAATATTTAATTCTAACATATGCGCCAATTTTTTGTTTACGAAGAATTTTATCGTCTAAGAAAGTTATATCCCCTCAATAATTTCAACAGAACAGTTAGAAGACGAACACTGATATTTGTGAACCTGAGGTTGCCATGGTCCCAAGTCGTAGTGAGTGTCATTCAGATCACACGATTGAATGTTTTTGTTATTGTTGGTTTCTTTGTTCATACCCCCCAAGTACTGTAGACGTTAAATTGAAGGGTTCTCGTGTTATTGGTTATTTGGTACCGACGAGCCAATACAAAATGCTAGCATCTACCAGTGTTCGTCTTCTAACTGTTTTGTTCAAATTTTATTGTCCTCGAGATGTTATCGGTAATTGGGTTGGTAGATATGACTAATTGGGAATAGTACTGTCAAAAAGTACAGAAACCTGTAAAACCGTTTAACTCTGATTAGCGTATTATATTTTTCATTATTCCTTATCTGACTTAAAGGTTTAATGGTCCAAAATGTTGACGCATCATAACAGTGAATTATTACTAACAGGCGGTGGAAACTTAACCCAATTATTGACAATTATTTCCGTACGTTTGTGATTTGTCAACTGCATGGTGTCCAAATTTTAATCATATTTCTCCCTATGCTGTTGAACATCGCATAGGCTGGGGAAAGTGGCACCAGTTAGCTGGCTGGGACCGGCATGAAGACTTCCATTGACAGCCTGCTATACTTTCAGATGTGTACACTGGTTGAGTATCCACTTACTCATGCTACGTAGGTCAACCTAACATTAACTACATATAACAAAAAAGGGTACACAGTTGAATATTAAGGTGTATAATACGAATAGGCATTAACAGGAAAATGATTAGAAAATAAATAAGGCAAGAGACTCATATACAATACCAAATAATGTCCTGGTTGCTAACAGTGTGGATAACGACATCCAGACGTATGCTGTTTGTTGGCAGTGTTGCAGGGACAGGATCACGTGGGTGCGATGTGGAACTATACATTTGTGGTGTAGCCGTTGTAGTGTAGCCGGTGTAGCGTCCGTTGGTTTTGAGCGTTGCTGACTTGTTCACTGTCCGAGACTTGGCGTCAGAAGTTGTTTTGTCAGTGCGAATTTAGTCGCCTTCATGCGTTTGTGTCACATGCCTGTAAGTTAAATCGCGTAAATTGGCTCAGTCGATGCGCGTGTGTTCGTGCATGTGGCTTCGTCCCTCGCAGTGTTGAGTGAAAAAGAGGTCACTGTTTGGCGGGGCCTGTGAGCGCAGAGTGGACAGGGCTGCCGTATCACGCGCGTGATACACGACTGTGACCTTTAGAATAGGCCAGTGATATGTGAGTGAGCGAGACAGTTAACATGTGGTCACCTGACCGGGTGCGGGGTGAATTGGTGGCTAGGCTTGAACCATCCGGTTTAGCGCAGGGTACTGAACTGTTTCACTCGGAATCAATGAAGAAGTCTGTTGTTATTACTTCTTGTCAGGAGGTATTGCTCGATTTACTGAATACCGTTCATTCTTCGGATAAACAATTCTCTCCACTTAGCAAGAATCCACTGGGCCTTGCATATTTACTTTAAAATGGACAGAAGGTTGACGGTTGGTTACACTTAAGAAGGGGTCTGGTGCATCACTATTTTCCCACAGGATTTTGCTTGTAAGAACACTCGTGTGGAGAGTCATGATTATTCCTATAATGCAAGATGATGCTGAGCCGACCGTCTATGATCCGCTTGGTCAACGAGAAGTAGCAATGACCAGCGCACGGAAATATGATATGTGAATCGCGAAGATGCAGCGTAGTAGGGGTGGATTATCATATGCTACTTGTGAGTAGTCAGGTGGAAACACGTATATATAAGAGTAACCAGGGTAATCGGAGTTCACCCTGAAAAGAAATAACGTTTTCGATAAACGAATCCATCGGTGATAAATGTAGTGTCCCTGTATTATGATTATATGCAAATGAACGTTTGTGTTCGGAGTGTTGCTGAAGCATATATCACCTGTAGTGGTTTTCAGAATAAGCAATCCTTGCACCACCCGTGTGCTTGGGTGGTAACAACTATACGAAGCGAATCGACATCCTAAATCTCAGACCAACTCAATTCCAGCTGACAGTGTGTTTGTTACTAAACTACGGCACACCTGGCAAACCAACAGCTGCATTAATGGAGATTGTGTTTAGATTTCGGAAACCCCATTTAAGCTGGTGAAGTAATTGTGCAACAGTAAGATGAGAAGACAATGGAAAAACAAATGCAGAATTTGTATTTTGGCACCTTATGATACAGAGAACTAAAATTCAAGGTTACAAAGAATTTTCGATTAAATCACATAACTCTTAGGAAAACTAGACTCCTCTTAATATGACGCGTACATGAGTCATTTGTGCTTGACTGGAAGAAGTTTTGGTTCACGCTGCTAGAGGTTTAGTCTCCAGAGGCTTTTTGCAAACAAAGTTTACCATTAAGACTGTTGTATTAAAAGCTTTCGGTTGATATCAGTAAGTATGGTGACTTCCTGAGTATTTTGATTTAAACACCACGACGGTTAATCACTGAGTGTGTTAGAGGCGAATAGTCGTCGTCATCATCATCACAACGGCGATGAGTTTAATTGTGGCTCGGATAGTCACCCACCTCAACGGTGACGGGAAATATTCCAGAAAAAAAACAACGTTACTGAAAGGGTTATAAAGTAATTAATTAAGACTAGGTGGAAGAACCAGATATGAAATGAATGCAAGTAAGCCGGTGTTTGCGACATATCGCTCTGGCAGAAAACCTGCGGTCCATTGCTTCTGTTCGAAAGGAACTGACTCGGAATGTCTATAGGAGTGTAAACAGCTGAGAGTGGTTGTGAGTGATGTTCACATATCCCCGATCACTCACCCGTAAACAGAATATCGCCCAACAAGCTAATAATTTCATTGAGTTCAAGTTCGAGTGGAGTCCTAGTGCTGGGGTTATCGGCTGGAGTTAACAAAACAGTTACTATGTCTCCTCTTGAGTTACTGGGACAACCTGGATATTATTCGCAAATGTGAGTATGGCTGAACGTTTACATGTGATGAATAGGCCGTGTCTAATGTGATGTCAGTTGAAAACCGGTCGATACGGTTGTTTCGTGAATATGTGGGCAGAGTTCAAACTCCTAATGTTCCTTTTCGGAAGGGGCTGAGTGGGAACGTCTGTGGGAATGCGACAACTGTGATCATCTGTGGGTGACGATTAATTTACATCAGGGCCCTTAATTAAACCAGTCAACTAAACAATTCGCTCATCACTGAAGTACGAAGCATGGGACAAATTAACTTGACAGATCAAAAGGAGGTTTCAAAGGAATAATTCTGTAAGCTACGGTCGGAGATGAAAATAATTTATGATGCTGAAATGCAAAGTGACATGAAAATTGAAAACATCTTGAAAAGGTCGACACTATTACGTAAGATCGTACCGCATTGGCTATTTTTGCGAAATTAATGTGTGTGGACGTAAGTAGCGAAATAAAATCAATTCTTTCATATCTGAGACTGTCAGCCAGATGACCAAAATGAAAGCAGTACGATGCAGCTGAAACTTATTAACCAGTAATGGACATCAAACTGATGTAATGTAATGGAACTGTTGGAACAGTTGAATGGATTGTACGCGTCCACTGGTGTAAGTTCTAGCAACTGTTCGATTTATATAGATTTTTCAACTGTCTGTCACTCCTTCCGTCTGACCAGTACGGATTTTCTGACCATATATCGCTCTTTCTGAATTTGTAACACTCTCTTGACTCTCAGCATTTTGCATTAATTTATAGTAATTTCATATTCCTTATCGGTGAGCACACTTAAGTCCAGTCTCGTTGCCTCCACTTTGGTCACCTGATCAATCAAAATACGATTCACCTGCCTCATAAATTAGTGTGAGGAATCGTTACAAACCAAAAGTGGTCAAGTGAGAACGTCGTGATATTTGATCATATTTGAATTGAAAATGAACTGTAGCTCATTAGCATGAACAGCATCAGTACACAACTGATGTTAGTTGTCAACACGACCACAAAACGCCATATTTCACTTTGTTCAGTGTTACTAATAGGATTTCTATACCATGTGCACATTTTTTACACTACTTAGTACAGTAATTGTTGGTCAGTTGAAATACCACGTATTTCAAACATTTTGAGTACAGATTGTTGCTAGTTTGTTCGAACTGTGTAAAGTAAGACGAGGGATCAAAATCTGTCAACATTTTGGCTGTAGCCACGATTACTTTTTATTCAGGATTACTTAGATTGTGATAGAATGCCCCAGTCTCTAATCAAACACTTTTGTGAAGTTACTCAAGCGCGGTGTCAGCTAAACAGTCTAAAGTATAGCTTTTTCGATGACATACAAATCAAAATGAGACGTCAATTGGCTTATTTAAGGCAAAAACTCACAGAACAACAAGTTTATTTAAGTCGGTCACAAATGTGCAAGTTTCGTGATTGGCAGTCAGAGAGAGGGATGAGTGCTGTGAAAATATTTGCAGGCCGAACAGCTGTGGTGATGAATTAAGAAATTCCTGTATTGCTGTAAAACACCGTTTTGAACAGCAAAACAGACAGACCGACATGCACATTTGTGCTTCGTTAAAATATCATGCTATGCAAAGTGAACAATAAAAGTTATATTGAAGTAAATTTAGCGCTGCACCGATAGGAACATCATAAGTGCAACGATTAAAACAAGTTGACATCCGCCAATTGCATCGCAATTTAATTTGAAATGATCTAGTCGTCATATGGTGTGTACGTCTAAACTGACGTATACGTCCTTAGTAAAGTGAGAAATTAAGATAGTTTTGCGCATAAACGTCAATACCATTTTTGCTTTATGAAGAATGTCATTAAGCTTATTTCAGCTTGGCAGATACGCATGCAACAACGAATTGCAGACGGTTTACGGATTGGTTCAAGTCAAGCCAGATCAGTAATTCACCTTGTGCCCAAGAAGTCGAAAGTTTGCCTATTAATGTCACGACGTCAATGATGAATGACAAGGAGTTGTAGACTACAGTGGCTAAAACAAACCTGGAACCGAAAGTTTTATAAGCAGAGTAACGGAACTTTTATACTGTTCTACAGTCGGTTGCTCAAGCAACTCTAGCGATGTAGATTCAGGATCACCTGGATGTCTCATCAGGCAAAGGACCAGTCAGGAATTGCAAACTTGTGTTTATTTGTACAGAAACATGTATATGAGTCATGCACAAGGTTATGTAATGATCTGGAGACTTATGGGAATGGGGACGACTGTTGTCCTCAATAATTTTGTACGCAAACTTATCGCACAGCGTTCAACTTCAAGTCAAGAATGAAATCGATGAAGTATATGCCTACAGCGATGCTCCACTGGGCCAGAAATTTTATGGATCTACCAGAGAGCCTATGGTTTTCTTCAAAAGACCATGAAAAATTGCAGAGGAACAGTAAAAGAGATAAGGGAATTGTGCATGAACTGATGTGATGGGAGGCAGTGAATGATTTCAGTGAACCAAGAAAGACATGAGTCACTTGACTTTTATGAAACCAGTGTCGCTACGGAGGAACAAATGCATTTCGTGTCGTGAAATATCCCAAAAGATATTGTGACATTGGCCTTCCAGGAATGGACATATTTGAAAAATGTACTGCCGTATACTTCCGCATGAGCTCTTGGTGACACTTCCTTAAGAGATAGTAAATTATCGGGAAAGTCTGATCTGTTTAGAAAACAGCTGATGATCATTTGACTAAGCGCTAAAATCACGTGAGCTGTAGTGTAACGATGTTGAGCTAGAGGTGATAACCAAGATTTAAAGGTGCAGTTTATTCTGATGTTTGCATTCTTTCATGTAGTTTGAGTGTAAAGATGCTGACAGGACAACTTTCTGTTATAAACCATAACCACTAACCATGTGACATACAACAAGGTTGTTGAAACACATGATCTGCATTGTTTTTCTAAAGGAATTAGTTAATCTACTTGTGAATGCTTCTACATCTATCAGTTGCACATCATTCGGAAGACGAAGTTGAGTTTGCTCGTGTAGTTTTAACATACATCTGTATGGTAGCTAGACTTGAAAGCGATGCCCTAAGAAGGAATACCATCTAAATACGCTTCACCCCCTTGCTCTAGATTAACCATTGACACTGGATAATTAGACTGAGCTTCCGAGTTGTTGGCGACAAATGCGGTGAGCTTTTGTTTGGTGTTCACCATTAGAAGATTTCACTGGCTAGACTATGCAATATGACTGGAGAACGATTGAAATCTTGGCACAGGTCCACAAGGCTAACAACAGACTGATAGAAACAGTACTGATTTTATTGTAACGCCTTGAAAAATATAAATAGCAGGTTATCCCGGACAGATACATCTCGGAAGGACAAGTGTGTATGGTAGTTATCAGATAAAAGCCCAGTGTCAGGACAGACAAAATAGCTGAAACGACCACGGACAGTATTCCGGCCGGTCAGATGTTGGCGCGGCTTTCATATGCACCTGCTTCAGAAAGTTTTATCCTAGGAACATTAAACTGTTAGGCTGCTATAAACACGACAGGGCTCCTGCGAGGTAATCCGCGAAGTAGTGTGCACTGGTATCATTATTTAAAAACCATCCCAAATTCTTTGTTTACTGTGGACGTCGATATATAGAACAGCTATCACTCACATGCTCATAATATTACGAACAAACAACATTGTCATCTCGTGTCCAAAAGAACTGTCGATTATGTGTTTACGCCAGTTTCCAGGAAAACGGTTTCATACGATCACGTAAGAAGTCGAAGTTGATTCGAATACTGATGAGGTTTGTTTGAAGTCAAAACAGAACAAACTGATTTCATACTCTACAAAAGCGAAATGAGAAGTTTACAAATCTTGATCGATTAGTCCTGAATACGTTTTTGGGGTTATACTAGAAATAAACTAGTACACGAAACAAATGATGCGATCGTTACTAACTGAAATTTTACTAAATTGTAGACTGTCAAGACTAACTCATGGAAATGAGAAGACATTCCTTAATTTGAGTAGATACGTAACAGTCAAAAATAATTCCGAATGACAAGAAAAAAAATTCTTCTTAAAACTTGTCCGCGCCTACAGATCGACGTACTTTACAACATAAATAGTGTAAGAGTACCTGCTGATTGCTGTAACCTTCCGCTGGGGTTTATTACGTATGAGTGACCGCTAAGAAAGTCTACCTGAACAGGTGTGAACTGAACACTAACGGGATTGATACCCGTAACTTAGTGGAATGAACTCCTTAAAGCTGACTCATAAGATTCGAGTGTCCGAAAACGTAGTACAAAGCGAACAGCAAGTAGCTACTGGAGACGAAGATGGACTAAAATGTCATACAAAACTAGTCCGTAAACTGTTGAAGCAGGTGAGATACACTGCGGATCTCAGAAGACATTCATGGAAGCCCAAGTAGTCCAAAAGAATCTAGTGAGTGTTGGTTACATGATGTTTGGGTGTTCCACTTTAAGTCCAGACATCGTAAGTCTCCTAATAACTCGCTTCATCTTGAGTAACTCTGGAAAACTTTACAGTCAGAGGTTGGGTATCGAACCAAGATTGTCTCTGGCAATCATAGTAAAGAAGGAGACACATATACCGCTGGGTGGCTTCACTATAAATGCGTATAAGATGCGTACGCAAAACGGTCACGTATACTAAAAGATCATTGTTATCAAGTCAGACGAAGTCATAACAAAGAGCTGATGCAAAATTTCCGGTGAGTTCAAGATCAGCGATGACAAAACTTCCTGGTAAATATTTCACTTGGCTGTTCACTAAGGCTGCAATTCTTATACCACGATAGTTAGACGTAGGCGTATCCTGCGAAGTGGATAATGCCTACTGCTGTGGGTGATTGAACTCGTGTATTGTCGGTAAGGAATGACAGTCTGAATGAACGTTAATGACCTTGTGGCAATATCCAAATCATTCCAATGTAAACTTGAAGTTTATGCATTCCAGGTGAGTTGTACGCCGATATAATATCGCACCAGGACTTCACCCTGGTTGTTGTCGTCAAAGCTGGTATCAGCCCATTACAGCGTATGGCCAATGCCGTTAGTGCGCTCACTAACTCAATCTGTATGTATGCGGTATTTTGTGGCGGAAACACTGAGTACTGCAGCTTTTCCGCTTAGGCAAACTATTCCGCGACTGTAGGTAAACAGTTAGACGACCATATGTTAGTGTTATTATCCGTGGTGTATAGCTGGCATAAAAGTGACAAAGTTTACACACTAACCGACTTCACCTCAATGCAAGGCACATTTTCACTGCAAGTTTGGTTTAGAGCCGAATTATTGATTTTCAGTAGTTATTACGGGTAAAATTGAATTTTTCTTGTGACAACGTTTAATGAAAAAAATACTCTATGCTCTAGAGTTATAAATTCGTGATTGTTCTGTTGTTCGGAGTATTATTGACTAACTCATTGTCATATGTAAAACTCATGCGGTTTCTACTTGTGACTTCCGAAACGAGACAGACCAAGGCCCACCATATGGCATACAAAAGAGTGTGTCATGAGAACGACAAGCACATTTTTAAAAAAACGATGTGAGGATGTCATTCACACATTAAATTACTGGTTCAACTTGCGTGGTATGCACTTGAGCCAATCATTACAGAACCGTGTAGAATGTCAGAGGCCGACTCAGACTCATAGCAGGTATGCGACATTATGTGCTGGGCATCAGTATCTTGTTTCAGAATCGATCTTCGTCATGCGAAAACTTCTTGAACTGTTGATCCATGTTTTTCGAACGTTTTCGTTAAGCAGGATTGATTGAATTGCTTCGTGTAAAACGCAGAATTTTTTGGTGATCACCTAATAATCATTAAGTAATTTTTGTTTGTGCGGGAATTTTGTACGTACTAACAGACGCAAAAACAAAAACGTAACCGGACACTGACCAATCAAACCTACACATGACACGTGTAGTGGAACAGATTAGTAAATCGACAGCGCTACAAAACCATTTACAATGGCGCATTAGCTGTTCACAATATATCCCGTCACACTAGATCCGACGTATGTTGGAAGGAGGTTCCCCTTGAACGGCAGAGCAATTTGAGTCAATCCAGTTAAGTTAGTGTGATGAAATAGATGGTTCCGCAGTTTGATTCTGATAGCAACGACTATAGGAAAACAGAAAACAAGGCGTGCTAGGATGAAGCGTCCTACTGATTCAAACAAATCATAAGTAGTTTGTATGTACGACGAACGTAACAAACATAGAAATGGTGTGTAACGACAGGTTAGAAAGTGACGGACTCTACGAACAAATTGTCCCATCTTCTCATGCACATACACAACACCTCTCTAACTGGTGGTCTTCTTATTAACATCGTTAAAAGATGGTGATTACAACTAGCCACAAATGTAGCAAACCTCTTTGCCAATGAACTACCAGGCCATCACTTCTGTGTGTCGTCGTCTGAAGCAGAACAAAGTTGCCATGCGTACTAAGTCTTTCGAAACCCCCCACATCTTGACACCCATCGGGATCAAAATTCGTAAGCATTGCCAAACGCAAGTACCACACCTTTTAGCACAGTCTTTCTGGTGCACGACAAACCATAGACTTCATGGAAGTTTTTAGAGCTAACAGACGCTGAGCAAGACGTTTGCATTGGAAGTCATCGACGGAGTTCAAGAAGAGTCTTATGCGAAGTCAGATATCAGACCGGGAAGATTGTTGGCCGGAAACTCCAACAGACTGCTTTCTGATTGAGGAATATCAGTTAACTCTTTCCATTCATCCACTCTACGGATCTGTTGAAATTACCCTTCAATAATAAGGAGAATGACGGGAGATTCCATGCATGGATCACAACATTTCGAGAGACAGTTTTGCTGAAACCATGTTTCCACCGAGCTACTCGCAAGGACTTGAGTTGGTAGGTTGATCTGACGGTTTGAAACAACCACCTTAGACTAAGGCTGAGGATTATGGCACATTCCCCACATTTATGCCGCGTGCCAAACGAATCCGTGCTGCTACAATCCAAAGAAGATAGTGAGCAGATGAGTCTCCATGGTGAGTGATAGTGAGTAAATAGGAATTCTACATCTTTAAAAATTCCGAAACAGCGTAACACGTTTTACAGGCCAGCAAACGCAATATTCATCAGCTAATCGTTTTACACCTTTGGAGATGTCGTAATTTAACATACTAGAGCTATGCAAATGGGTCCAATGTTCTTCTATTCTAAGTTGCGTTCTGAAATTAGTAGAAAGCCCACTGGAAACATATATTCTGGCATCTGGAGGTCAATGCTATTGTCACTATTTGTGATAATAAAAATAAAGAGGATATTGTAGCACAGAAAACAATAACAATAATAATGATTTCAGTAAGGACCCTATGCTCATATCGGTAACAATTATGACGATTGTTCGAAGCAAATTCGACTAATTTTACGTCAACGGTTAATAATCTCCGTTTGAATTATTACATCCGTTTGACTATTCAATGTTATATCGATCGAAAATGACCTGTCGATTTGTGTTTGGCGATTCTGCTTGTTGCAAAATAAACACGGCCCATACTTAACCACACCTCACTCAACTCACCTCTCGAACAGAGACACCAGGTTCCAGGTTCTTTCATGTTATTGTTTGTTCAATCCTTACAGAATATTTCGGCCCAAATTCGTATGAAGCAGATATCCACGATATACATGACGTAACAGTCACATCTAAGTTCCAACCGCAAGTTCTTGTGAGTAGTGCTAACGCTTACCAACCATTTCCGGGACAGAGATAAAATCTTGCTTGTTGTCAATAAACCAGATCCTAGTAACCAGGTCTTTCCGGTCTGGTCAAAGGAACTGAAGTTACTGAACTAACTGGGGACAACTTAAGGCCAGGATCTACATAAGAATTATATGCTCTATTTGGATGGCACATAGTTTGCGATTGACAGTCGTTTTATTTTCCTGTCTGCACGTTGCTTCCTAATCTGGTTACAAATATCACTGGAGATGAATTAAAAATCATTTGAAATATGTAAATTGAAAACGTCTTGCTCATATGTGATGTTTTGGACCTGTTAATTATATTAAAAAACGGACTTTTGCTAGACACGAACAAGTAACAGTAGCCTTATGATACCACGGGGATTGTACCCCACCAGCCGGAAAATGAGACGACGCTGGCAACCCGAAATTCCAAAATCGGACTCAATGACACTGTCATGGAGTCAGGCAGCCAATACCAAAACCACTCGATGCTATTGTTACAAAACGAAATTATGCTACTAATGAGTAATGTGACAAAATTCGTCAATTTGAAAGTGAACTAATTGTGAAGGGACTGAACTTTGAATTCGAACCAGCCGGAGGAATCTCGTGCCCGCATGTGCGACATGGGTTCTAAACAGTTAGTTTCGAGGCAGTACTAAATGTTTCGAATTATCACAGTCAGTCTCAGCTACTCACCGAACCGACTAAACTGAACATGCACTACATACATCGTATTGCTGTGGTTTTCCAGAACCCGTTGATTTAGTTGCACAAATCACACTTCAAATTGACACGTTCCACTCATCAGAGCCCCGCGGGCTTTCACTCATTAACATGTGGTTATGATTATGGTGTGCATTTCGAGAAGACCGACAACCTGGTTTTTTAATATGAGTAGTAATCTTCCAACCTTTTACCGTAAATGTAAACTTCCATAGACCCGAACAACACAATTACTTTCTCGTTATCCACCCCACATTTCATTTACCTCGTTTTAAAGAATGCATCTGTCTGGTGACTGTGGCCTTTGCATTGCTGTGGGACTGTGTGAACTTTCAGCAACTGTGTACATTACTGGTCATACTGTTAAGCCCATTTGGAACTGACTTGGTGGTTCATTGGATGAGATTGTCACGAAAATCACCTCTTTAAGGCGGGTAAATTAAACGCAGCAATATTTTACGGATTGTGATCTCTATCCTTTTTATTCCTACACTTACAGTAAACTTCGTTGTTCAGTTAGACTCTGTTTATATAAGATTTTCAATTCAACGATTTCTCAAACTTCATGATATATATATATATATATATATATATATATATATATATATATTCCTAACCATAAAAGATCACAATCACATCAATAAACCAATGCAGTTATCAAAGGATAATCAATCACAGCGACTGACAGAACTGATGTTGAGATAAGAAATTCAGCCGAAGAACGGAGAGCACAATGAAAGAGGAAGTCCTCGATAGACAACAAATCCAGTGAGAAATTAAATGATGTATAAGGCACTGACATTCCAAGGTAGATATAGTAACTATCGCCGGAACATAATTTGGTTGATCATGGCACTTGCCATACACTACCGCACTCACACTGAACTACATATATTCACATATGGTCCTGTTCGCGTCGCAGCTGTTATAGCTGGGGATAGCTTTACCAGTGATTCAGGAATGTCAGTCACTTTATAAGTAAGATCCCTCATACACAAAATCCCAGTATTTCTAGATGTGCTGAATGAACCCTGGGGTGGGGGGTTTGGATCGTAAAAATCTGCACATCTACTGAACAGGCATCAGCCGAAAAAGTCACTCTTTTCCAAGAAAATTTAGATGTCTGACAGAAAATGTGGCTTGGATTTCTCGAATGATATTTAGAGTTGAAAACATGAAGCTAAGCTTCACATTACTGTGAATTGCCATCTGGCAAACTCATTCTGCGGAAGCACGGTAGTTGTGATGAGTGTAGAAAAAAGATTGGATTCAAATTAGTCAGTTCAATATAGATGCATTTCGCATGGGATTTCAAATTCAGTCAGAAAAACACAATAATGATTTTGTGATCAACAACAAATCCTTTCACTGAATCTCAGTAGCCGCAACGTTTGATAATATGTTTCGCACTTGATAAATGGGCAGATGTTTATCATAGGGGACGTTAATTTTTCAATCATACCTACTCCGTGATTATTTTTGCTACTACTGACAAGTAGTTGTGGATTATTGGTTTTCATATAAATTTTTGGTATTGTTTGTCTCCAGTTAGACATCAGATAACTTTTCATCACCAAAAACTGATCAACAATCTACTGTTTAACATTTATTACATAAGCTAATACTTGACAGAGCAACCTTGAATACAGAGTGAACGCCAGATTCGAATTAATCAAAAAGAAACGATAACCCCCGAATCCTTCTGATCTACTATCACCTGCAGTAGTGTTAGAGCGTCTGACTTACACATTACCTTCAGTTGCTTGTCTATCTTTATTATCCCCGTAATTGTTATAATCGCCTCCTTATATTTAAAAGATATTTCAATTCCCTTGACCTTATAATATTCGGTTATAAATTTTTCGTTTAATACGGAAATCTGAGCTCAAGAGCTCTTCTCTTTGGTCGATAATCCCAGGGTGGCAATGGTATAACTGGCATTATGTTTGACTGAAGTTACTTTCAAATTAAACGTTAAGAAATGTGATGTGGTTTCAGTAGATGGCAACTGTACAGTTCCAAATATGCAGCTGCATAGGTAAGTTTCGGTTTGGTATTTGAATAACTTCCAACAGAAGAACTAAGTAGCGTTCACTGAGAAGGATTTGCGCTATACTAGGAGTAAGCCAACTTATACCTGGCTAAGGAAAACCTGTCTCGAACGATTTTGAACATTCAAATATTCGATACTACTAGAACTGATCTAACACATCAGTATGCCGTTCAGACTGCCAAGGTTGTCCGTTAAAACAGTTGCGAACAAGCCAGGTGCAATTGAAACATACTAGAAAATTGTCCAGAAAAATTCTCTGAACTGTAAACAAACGAGGCAACAAAAGTGATCACACAGATCAACACCACTCCTTGCTGAGCACCATCAATCCTCGCGGATTTGAGTCTGGCTGTAAAACTTGAAACTTGTACGATACAGCTAATCGGCTGATTCAGTACACTCACAAATGCCAACGAGGTTTGTTTGGAAAATTTTCCTTTATTTTATATTCAACTGTGGCAAGAGATACAGCAACGAATCAGAAGATAAGAACAATTCAACGAATCTTATTGAATTTTAAAGCCACAGTTTTGTACAAAACTATCAGGAAGGAAAAAAATACATAAAACGTTAGATGTTCATTTAAATTTCATTGTTTTCATATTTGGTTGAGGAAAACCAAGTGAAAATGAATGAAAAGCACGCACAACCTAAGTTTGACCATTTTTATCCCAGGATAGGAAACAAGCACTGTGATCCAAAAACGCGAATGGCACAAAGGTTATTTATTCAGGAAAGCAACACATGGGTTATTGTGACGGTTCCAGGAATACAGAAATGAAATAGTTGAATTAGCTCAATCTCAGAGCTAGCTTCGACGCAATAGTGATAACAACCGAACTAGGCAAAGCAAGTAATTTATCTCTCGAGCGCAATTGTACAGGTTATTGTCAGCAGTGTAATAAAACGACAGTAATGAAAACTATGTTCAATGACAATCACCACAGTTATGCGTTTAAACGTGACAATAAATAAAAACACTCATCTGCATGCGGTACTGGTCCCAAATCGTCACAGTGGCCACAGACATCAACGCTCAGATCCTTTACGTTCCTTTACGTACCAAGAACCTATTCATGCGATGCTGCACTCTAATGCTTCCTCTTGTATTTTTCCCGCGGCTACCTCAATGTCAAAATATACGATCTGGCCCCACTAGTGAATAGCAGTGGTGTACGTTATATGGTACGACCGCTTCTCCTCACTACACAGTCATGTAACTGTAACTGACTGAATGTTTTCACTATAAATGTTAACTCAGAACTACATAGAAATTGGTGCTTTCCGAATAGAAGGTTTTCAGATGTTTCTGACACATCGCGTCAGTTGTAGTGGAGGCAGGCCGCCTGATCCACCAGCGTGGAAACAGCCTCCTTCACTGTGGATAAATTGAAATGATCAGACAAAAATCAAGGAGCGCGCTTATAATGCATAATCGTGGAACAGGACTCACCCAATTTTCACCGGAATGACTTACTGTAGTGAGGGTCGTTTTTTGACGTGTCTTATTTGCTCATTTCGGGAAGGCTTTTCGCACCGGGTTATACATAGAAGGAGGTTTAAGAAAGCCTCATAGCTAACAGCAAAAGTGAAAATGAACACGCGTCAGTTTGATTAATGATTAATTCGACGCAGCCTGTGTTCCCAATAAACAACGAAACACTGGGAAGAAGCGTACATAAATGATCGTAGAAGGTATAGATTTGTGTAGGCCTACTATGTGAACGCCGCTAAAATTCAAAGCATTGTATATTGAAAGCATTCAGAACGTGGAATTGAGAAACTATACACATATCGACTGACAAATCCATTATTAGTCAGTGTTTTGAGGTATCAGACACAATGGAAGATGAACCCTATTCAGTTGGCATAGAATTCGGCCAAGCAGTTTAGACGCAGAACATTGATCTGGCTACAGAAAACCTCACGTGACTTCTGGTCTTCCGTTGGTGTGATTTCGATTACAACATTCACGAGGAAGGCCACCTGAGATGGTTGAAACCTTTAGTATTACAACTGGCTCGTAACTTTCCCTTCTCAGTCCATTTGTTGAAAACATGTTGAACACAACACCCGAACTGTTCGACTTCATCCGTGCTAGATTTCGTGTGGATATCTTATACGTAGCAGATGACCATTGTAAAGATGTTGCAGCATCCATATCGTTTGATTCCAGACTTATCACGATGCGATAAAGTTGCGTTCACACTATTGTTGATTCCTCGCACATAATGCTCTTCAGTTTTTAAACACTACATTTTCTCCCATTTTATAAGCAGCTTTCTGATTTGAGCAAACCGAAGGATAACATTTTGACAGTTCCACGAGCTGCCCATTTTTTTAGATTCTGTCACCAACAAATACATCCTATCAGCTGTGTATAACAGACCAACCACGTGGCATTCACTATCTATATTGTGCAAGATTATCTTATCCCCAAGTGACTGACGGCTTTTCCAAATCGGAGGGAACCTCACGAGGTTTGTGGATTATGGAATTTGTATGAAATATACCACTTGAAAGGGTTATGTTAATAGAGTTAAACCACTGCTGGTGAATACGCACTAGCTTAATTTTCAGGCGTGAAATGTGTTGCAACTACCACCACGAAATGCTGATTCTTTTCACTTTTGGCACTGTAGTAAGGTAATGTTCCATATTCAGTCATTCTGATCGAAACCCTCCGGTGTATCTGGCTGTAACCGCCTCACTTATATAACATGAGGTTAATACGTTCATGAACACAAAGGCATCCAGTAGCCAGCAACTTTGCTCTCACTTACTCTCTGACTAATTACAACATGTCGCTGTGAGAATTTGAGAAAGTGATCATGACTATGGCGACCCAAGCTGAAGCTGGTCATTTGACTGAAGGGGAATAACTCTAAGTTCGTCTGTGGTATCAATAAGAAACCGCAAACCGGTCGATTGATCCATGATATAAAACAGGCGACTAGCATCTGCTGATCCAGCGAAAAAACTAGGCTAATCTATGATGTTTGAGCTACCTCCCACCCGTTCTCCATTATTCTAAACTGTAGCCTGTGTAGTGTGGGGGAGCGATCGTACCATACTACACACACCACTGCTGTTCACTAGTGGGGCCAGAGCATCTACTTTTACATCGGAGTGCAGCATCGCATGCATGGGTTGTTGGTATGTAAATAAACGTAAAGAAATTGAGCATTGGTGTCTGTGGCAACTGTGACGGTCTGGGACCAGTACCGCATGCAGATGAGTGTTTTTATTTATTATCACGTTTAAACGCAAATCCCATTATTGGAACTGGTCCAACAGATTATTACCCAGTATATAATCACTATCGATAACCAATCGACAATGAAAAGCAAGGACTAAGCGCGTTGACCCTCGTGTATTTGTATCGACCCTGGAAAGTAAAGTGTACAGAAAAAGACGTCAAGCTAGCGGGTCACAGAGCGAGTTGCGATTGTAGCCCTGGGACGGATATTACAAATGGAATAGCTTGACTAAAACAAAAG
>LUCH01003110.1:34012-72088 GCA_013368495.1 Paragonimus heterotremus | reverse complement strand
CTGTATGCCCATAGGATCGTGCCTCACTACCTAAGCACTCCTATGCGGTCACTAGTGCGACATACAATCCTATGAGTGCAACTGCTTTTCGTCTGACTGCTCCTCTTTGGCCTGTCTGACAAGGTTGCACGTGGAAGGACCGAGGTCCTAGTCAGCATAGCCCGCCGGATCAAAACAGTACACAAGCCCGACCACCTCGTCAAGGTAGCAGGATGTCAGTCCTATGATACATGCCGAAAAAGAGGAGGTATTGGGAGGCAAATTTATCAAAACAACCTAGTCAGGACATTGGTGACGCTGATGAAATCAGTCATCATTGCAAACCAGTTAAGCCCTCGGTGACGGCTGACGAAATCAGATATCAAGAAAGCACTGAGGGCACTTCGGGTCAACTAGCAATAGACGTGAAAGTGAGCATGGGTGTCGCGTTAGGACGATATGTACGAGTGAACATGAGTGTCGCGCCAGGAGGATACGTGCAAGTGAGCGTGGATGTCACGCCAGCCTGAGAAACTAACGCCTATGGAATTGGCCTTACTTGGTCACTTGGTAGAGAAGTGGCCTAAACAAGCAGACTGCGATTCAATAAGTAAATGACCATATTTGGCCACTATTTCATGATATATATTTACTGACATTTTATTCATTTGGTTGAACTGGTATTTTCAATACAGCATGTTTGTCCGCAATCGAGTTCTTGTCTCCGTACAAGTAGACTGGGTGAAGTCGCATAGCAGGGACCCAGGTCTAGCAGTCAAGCCGTGTTAGAACGTTTGGCAAAGTAAAAGCGCGTTATATCGGTTTTGCTCTATGGCCCGGAAACGTGGCCTGTTCACGTCGGAGATGTCAACAGACGTGCTGTGTTTGCCCATCGTTGTCTCCACCACTTAGCCCACACTAAGTGGACTAATCACGTGAGCGATGTGGCAGTTCGGTGGCTCGTATTTCGGAACGTTCGGGATGCTCGGTCAACTGATCATGTTGCACAGCCTACGATGGTTGGATCACGTACGCTTTATGCCGGCTGATCGTTTAGTGTGTCGGGCATTATACACTGAGACCATCAACAGTCGTTTGAAACCGCGTGACGATCAGGCAACAACGTGATCATGGAATATGTCGGTCCTGACTGTCCCACTGAGCGGAGTGGTTACGTGTAGGCTGCATGATTGATATCCTCGTGATCACTCAGATCTCTGGTTAGAAAGGCTATCTGAAATGGCGGTGTGTTGGAATTAATGGCATGCCTGCATCCACACGATTTCTGGTTGTTCCGCTTTGTTTTTTGTTGTTTTTATCGTTATTATTATCGTTGCCGTGTAACCTCCTGAATAACTTTCCTTCTTCTAGGATATTCCACGTCAATGTTGAAGTGGTGACAGTCCGTGCCACCATACCTTCTAATCAGACTCATGACTTATGGTTTCTTTAGGAAAGCGTGAGATTAAATCTTTTAAGGTTCTTTCACTTGTTCTTTTCATTTGTTCGGTGTCTTGTAAAATATACTTTTTATCATCCACTTTACTGTATCGATTTTTGCAGATGCTAATCCGGCTTGGCATGCGGAACGTCTTGAACGCGCTGAGCGTTCGATTCTAGAGCGTGAATGGCTTGCTGTTCGGCGTCGCGAGGACTTGGAGCTTTCGGATTTGGTCCCACTTCCGGAATTTCCTGTTGTATGTAACAAGTTCTTACAGTTCGTTTTCTTTCATTTTTGCTTGGGATTGTTAGTTCCATCTTGCTTAGCAAGTTTAATTCCTTTTGCCTCGTCATAGTCAGGCCTTGCCATTCCACCTCCATGAGTTCGATCCACACTATCATCCTCTACAAGTGAATACTAGTATTGTATCATTTATTCTGTCCGATGTATTCCAGTCACACCGTCGTAGAATGTAACTTGTATTGCTGTTTACGTGAATGTTTGTTGAAATACCCTGTTTGTTGACAAACTCGTTTGATGCTGTATTACGTAGGGCGTTGTTCTTCCCCCCCTTCGATTCTTACTGATGATTCCTGCTTTCCCATTCTGTGTTATGAATTCGAAAACCCATAGTAATTTTTGTAGGTGTTCTTACTTGGAAGCATTATACTTGCTCCATTAACTTCAATCGACGGTTACTGTGTTTCTCTTCGGTAGCCGCTGTACCTGCAATATGATTCCGTTGTGCCTTAGGGGATGTAACCTGTGTAAAAGCTGTTCGCTATCCACAGGCACCAGCTAGAACTTGCGTTCAACTTTTGGTCCGGTTGAATTCATACCACAGCGATTTCCTCTATTTCACACTTTTATGCTATACGGGCTTATCTGTGTTAGGTTTCTCGTCTGCAGAAAGAAATCTTCCAGGACCATAAACAACGTTTTTCTGAGGATTAAGTTGAGTCCAGTTTCCTGAAAAGGAATGGTACGTTAGTTATACTGGACCAAACCCAATTTGTTCATACATTGGTAGGAAGACAGATTACTGAGGGAAAATAAAACGGTTCCTGGGAGCGATACCTTGTCAATGTGAATGAAGTGTGTGCCGTTACGTTAGCCGAACTGCAGTCCACGAAGAGTATTTATCCAGTTAAATATCCGTTTGGACTTTCTCTTTACTCGTCGCCTACTCTCTTTTTTGTAGGTAGTATGTTTTATGACATAATTATGCTCATATGGAGGTCGCTTTGGCCGCCATCTTGAATTTGGACACTATGGTTATGTTCGACCACTGACGGTCGAAAACTCTGTTGGAACGTACCATTTGGAACGCATGGGACATTTCATATTGCTTCCGTATATTTACTCTTATGCATTTTGTGTATTTTCTATCATAGAGATGTTACCGAGCTATTTGCAGTAGTTATCAGTCTGATTTGACCTCGAGGTGTTGAGTTCTAGGTCACCCTGGTGACCTCCGAAGTAAAACGCAGAGCAGATTCTACATCTAGTTTATTCAGAAGGAAGAAAGAGACGAATCATGTCACCATTCTCATTAAGTCAGTGCCGTTAGTCACCGCCAGGTTTGACGGATAATTCAGAGCAAAGAAAAAATTAAACATGCATGAGCTGTCCATCTGCGAGTTCGTATTGGCATTGGGTAGACACAGGGAAGCAAATTACATGGAGTTTCTTACTATATTAAACCAACTAGACGGTCTTCTCTAAAACATTGTTATTGTTCTAATATCGCTCTTCGTAATCATATCCTGGCCCTAGATACGACGATAATTATAACTTCGGTTTTCTGGTCTCGAACGATCGTTATTTAGTTTATGTGTACGCTTTTGTAGTCTGCACCATCTTTGCCTGTGTGTTATTACGCTGTTGCTTAACAAGAAAAGAGGGATTATGTGAAATACACAATTTTGTCTTGGTTTTCTGCTCCTCGGCGGAAACTGGTTGAGGATATTGTCTACGTCATTGTGTCTACCTTACTCATTCTGCAATGGTTTGGAAATTGTCACAACACAGCCCAACCTCGGGTCCTCGATGGCACACCTTTTTGGGGGTCCATAGCACTTTATGGTATTATGAGGCTTCTTAATAAAGCCACGTCAATGCCCGTGAATGCATGTCTAGTCTAACCCATTTTACGAAGTGAAGTTGTTGCGCCCACAACGTCATACTCGCATTTGCCAAGTCCTGTGAGACTAAAGTGCTTTCTCCTACCCAAAAAGAAGCATGCCCATCGATATGTTTGCGCCTCTCGAACGTGTTTGTTGTTAAACGGAAGGGTTCTGTATGTAACAAACTAAACGTTTTTCTGAATGCGGAAGTTGTTGTATATGAATGTGTGCATCTTGTAATACCTAGAGCACTCGTGCATACCAACCGCATATATGATATGTCAATGCTGTAAAGATGTGCAGAGTTAAGCTGCCACTATCTAAGTGGATTCCTAGGTTCTGGGAATGCCTCTGGACCTGACTCAGATGTTGCGGGCTTTCAAAAGCTTTATAGTATCTTTTTTCGTCACGGATTGCCCGCTTGGTGTTAATTTTCATATATGCACTACTGACGAGAGCGAAACTCGAGTCTAGTGCTTCTTTTCGAAAGGGGCCGACTGGAAAGTCCATGGGAATGCGACAGCTGCGATCAATTGTGGGTGATGTTCAATCTATATGAATTTTCATATACTCTAAACCTCTTCGTATTCTAAAACATTTTTCTTTGGTTAGGAAATAGTAGTTTGTTGAATCTGACACATATTCTCGATCAAGCATTATTGTTTATGCTGATTTTTCGTTCCAGCTTCTAATCTCTATTCACTAAACAGTTTTTTTGTCAGAACGTCAACAGGTCATCACTTCATTGTATGATCATCCTCCCCGTCATCCTGGCTTAAAACTCGGTTATTCCTGATTATATTCGATCCTTGATATCCTATTGCGTTCTAACTTAATGTCTGGCGTTACATCGAATGACTCTTACATTACGTGTGGTTTAATCAAAGATTGTAGAACGTTCTTGGAAAAAAAATATATCGACAAAGTTTCTTCATTCGATTCGATTGTTGCAATTATAGTGAAGACTACATTTACCTTTGTTTCCACTCCTTCTCTAATTTCAGTTCCCCTCCCGAATCCCACCAGAGGACTTGGGAACTGCTTTTCAGCTGTATGAATTTTTCCATGTCTTCGGCAATCAATTAAACCTACAGGTCCACTCATATGAACATATTCGCGGTCGTCGAGTTCAGGAAAACCCACCTCTAACGCTTTCTTGGTCTGCTTTGGAAGCAGCCCTAGTGGAATCAAATCCATGTGGTCCACTGGCTGACATTTTAGTGAGATTGTTGTGTACCATCAGAAGATTTGATGTAGGTTTGCCCAACTAGTCCTCGAGTACTTTTTCTAGCCAGTTGTGTGGCGTTTAATTTATATATGAAAGTTTGCTACTAAGATTTCGTTGGGTAGTGTGTTTGGTTATTAAATATATCGGACGATTTGATAAACCGGTGGCTTGTTTCGTCTAGGGGGTGTATCCGTTCGGGTACACACGAAGTACGGCGTGGGGGGGCTTAAATGTTTGCACTTCATCCTCAAATTTCGTCAAGGGGGTCACAATGGATGCCTCATACCTTGGAGGTTCGTTTACCTTGATTCATACGTTTCATTTATCGAATATTTGGTCTTAAAGCCGTGGCAAATATGTCAGAAAACTACCGGGTAAGTGGCCCACGGTTGATCTTTACTGACACATGTAGTCCCGGCGGTAGGTCGATACTCAGCTCGAAGTACCAACTTAACTGTGTATAGGTCAATTAATGAAACATCGAACTAAAAATACGTGTCAGTGTTGAATGAGAGTGTGTACCAAAGTGAATCGAACGTTGTTAGTTTTGGTGGTTATTGATGTTCTTGAAGTGATCGTATTCAACAGCGAACACAGACGGATGCTTCTGATGTATAAGGAGGTTTTTTCATATAAACATGCACAGTGTGTTCAAATGATCCTCACCAACTGCAAATTCCGTTCTTTCCGTGCAAATTCGTGCTCATTATCTTAAGCGACATCAAGAAACGTACGACTGGTGTTTCAGCCCTAGACGTTCTGCCGAAGTTGGAAATGTGTCGTCAAAATGAAGATATTTAGAACAGTTCGTTCCCTTCAGAAGTTTGAACAACACCGTTAGAACACGGAAACTGATAATACCGACCGTTACGTGTGCATTCAGTGAGAAACGATATATTGACACGTTCACGAGCTATCTTGCATCTCAAACTGGCCACACGGCGCAACAGTTTGCAAGTTTCAACGGGAATTCTTCGCTTTAACAATTTAAAACAGTTTGTTCCCTTCAGAAGTTCGAATAGCACCGTCTTGCTTCGACTGTGTACACTGACCGTTAGACTACCTAACTCGGTCAAACTGCCCGTCAGTGTCTATCCTCACACAGTGTTGGGACATCAGTACGGCACATTCACTTTCAGTCTCTGTTCCGAAGCCCTAGTGTAATCGGATTAGCTCAGTTGAGTCCTGAGAATATAGAAGAACAGTACCAGGGGAACTCTTTGACTCATGAATCTGGCTTAGAGTCCTGTTAGTTCGTCGCAGCTGCAGCGATTATCACATCTGACTCTTCAATCATCCTGACAGGTTGATTCTTCGACATCTGTTCAGTTTACATGGTTCTCGCCAAATTTGGGTATGGTAGGTAAAAAAAAATTATTTCCCATCTGTCATGCATGCAATCTCCTGGTTACTCCCACACATTTTTATCAGCTGTGACGGGTTCACCACCACATTGTAATTATGTCCAAACCCGCTTGATTCAACCACAATGATTGTGTTGCTCCACGACGGCGATTGAATGATCCAAGTGCAAGTGACTCCATAATTTCTCTTCTAACGAAAACAGTTTGTGCATACGAACATTTCCGTGGTCAACAGGTTCATTAACGCTGAACCTGTTTGACGTATGTGGGACCGTTTAAGACCAGAAGTCAGCCAATTTACATCGTACGTGATTTAGCCGATTTAAGAGTCGCTCAGGCAGCGTTTTATTATGTCAACCATTCGACAGAACGCTGATCACGACGAATCGATGGAGTGATTACTGAAGTCTGTAAGCAATTAACATATATGGATATATTCAGTCTGAATACGACGCTTATGTTTGCTTAGTTTTACGCTTTTGTCACTTGCTTGAATCACAGAAATGAGTTAATATGAATTTGGAAGACGTAATCATAGAGTACACCTGATTGGCTGAAGTGCTTTTACGGTTCCCTGTTTGTGTCTCTCTTCTGATTGCAGGCAGAAGCGAACACTCGACAAGTCGCTCCCTCTGTATTGGCAGCAACCCACGCGGCTGCCGCCGCCGTCGCTGCCGCTGAACGGGGTTCCAGCCTAGCTTTGTATACTATTGGACATGCGTCTGACTATGGAACTCTGTACGAAGAACTCACTACTGGTCCAGACGCTAACAACTACCTACGAGTGCTTCGTGATGCCGCTGTCGCTACACGGATCAATGAGCTCGTTGGCATTCCCATTCCAACAGTCAGTCAGGCGGCAGGCAAGGCAGCAATTGTGGTCGCTTCTGCTGAGGACCCAGCTGAAAAGGGTGCGATTAAAGAAGATCAATTCCAACCCATCCCCAACCGTAATTCCAATGCTCGCGCAGTGACAATGGCGACTCTCGCTGGAGCCACCTCGCTGTGCCCACTTGACCGTATCGGGCTTACCAAAGCTTTATGGTTACATTTAGTGGGTGCGGTCGCTCGAGTTGGTGGTTGGCGAGGACAAATCTGGGGTGGAGCTCGACCACTGGATGACCCAGCCGTGATGTTGGCACGGGACCACCCATCCTTATTGGAAAAATTGAATGAGGGTATGTCTTGTAATTGTTCGTTTTATTCTCGTGCGATTCCAATGATAGTTATCTTTTCTACCACTGTTTGTAGAACTGAGCTATACCTCGGTGTATGTCAACGACAGAAGCTTGGTTTAGCCAGAAAGAATCATAAATAGGACTTTACAATCTGCAGCATACTTTTATGCTCACGCATATTTTGATACAGGTTCTTGCCAGTTTGAAAAGGGCGTCCATCATTATTGTCAACCGTCACCTAATTCTTCGATGCTTTATCTGAATGTACTTCGTGATAACTCTCTTAGTTCAAGTGCTTTCGTAATGAAAATGACGAGTAGTCATAATAACTTGACTCATTATACCTTTTCCAGTTAAAGATGTCTCGATATTATTTTTGCGTGCCTCGAAATCAATTTAAGATGACCCAAGTAACTGGGTTCAAGTGAGCACCTGACGGGACCACGTTCTTTCATTCTATAAGAGATAATCAAGCTTTCGTTTTTCAGCTTACTCATATCCGCATTAGTCGTGCGATCCAGTTCGTCATCGAAACCCGGCCAGCCCCCTTGAGACATCTTAGATTAACATTGAGACACGCAAAAGTGATATGAAGACAGCTTAAACTGGGAAAAATATAGATTGTCATTCATTCGTACACATCGAACACAGCTCTAATGAGTAAGTGGCAACTAGGTTTGATAGCGAATGTTAAGCGAGTTTATTTGCCCGTTCTTTAAGAATGCGTAGAATTGAGTTCTGAAGCCTCGTACTGTCAATGCTGACCAGTTGTCTTCAGCTCTGGGCACTTATTGTAGATATTGAATCCGATTAACGTAAGGTGCAAGGTAGACAAAATTACTTGGCACATAGTGATGAAGACATCCGCCAATGTTTCATTCATCTTCTAAGCTATGAGTACTCTGGCTTACTGATCTCGTGATTGGAGATGTTATTAGAGGAGGTAGCTATGATTCGGCTTCATTAAAATTGAGTTACTAAGTAAAGCTTCGTGAGTCACGGAAGGCTGTCATGTAGATGTTGTGCTTTCACTTTGTTAATTTTGACGATGTAAATGCTTTGATTCTGAATGTGTGATTCTGGTTTCGTAAACTGGATCTTGATGTTACCTTCAATAATATTGATACCGTCTTTTTAATTTCCTATGCAGAAGTGCCTTTTGTACTTTTCTCTTGTCTTCTCGACGGGTATGCATCTGTTTAAATCGCTTATGTGTTACTGTCGATGATGACTTTGATCTTGATCACATCGAATTTGGTTTTCCAATGGCCTTGAAGAGCTACTAAACGAGGTACCGTTTGCTGTATATGTCACGTACACACTGTAATCCATGATTTTTTTTCACTGTAATCTTTTTATCGAGTGTCGATAGTTTTGTCCCATCGATATCGCATTTCTTTTGTTTTTTAAACATTCAGTCTCCGTGTATGAATTAGCTACTCACGAGAAACTCTTGCTCCTAACCTGTCTTATGGACCAACTGGCTCTCTATCCACAACTGCGCGACCGCCTAGAGGAACAGTTTGAACGACAACGTTTGCTGCGTACACGGTTACGTGCTTTACGCACAGACTCTTCGGTTGATGAATCTGTTTCTGAGTCAACAAACATTGGTATGCATCGTGTGAAGTCCACCAATCGAGGCGGACGTGCAACTGGTCAAGCTGGCTGTGGTGCGTGTGATAAACCTGTTGGTCCTAAACCTTCATCACAAATTTCCAACCTCGACAAAATGGACGATTTTCCACGTACCAGGTACGGCTACGATGTTTGCTTCCCTCGCGTTTATGTTGTTCATTATAATTTTTCACTTCGTAAAGGTTGTTGAATTCCTTTCCTTGTCTGGAGCCCCTCGCGATTCGCAATCGGTAGTGATAATGTTTTTCTTTCCCCCAAATTATCTGTACAGCAAGTACACTTTATGTCTCAGGACAGTGAGAATCGTAAAGAAGCGGTCATGCTGTGAACGCCTTCCTTTCACTTGTAGTTCGGTTATTTGTTCGCAAAGTGTAGACATCTTGACGTCTGATGTTTGAACATATACGTTTTTAATAGTTAGGTCCCCTCTCATTCTTTTTTCCTTCGATTAGGAATTTCCTTCTTCCTGGTTGTATGACAGTTAGGTATTAGCGTTAACCACTGATGGATTACTGTCTTTGATTATGATAATGAGCCGTCGGGTCCTCTTGCTTGAATTCCATCGAATCGAAATGTGTGATGATGGGTTATGGTTGCCATGTGACTTGAGGCTCAGCTGCGTGTATGTGTGAAAGGCAGGGTATGTAGAACTTAGCTCATAACGCCCTCCTGTTTATGCTCAATTAGTGAGCACTTTGTATACAAACACTAAATCGCCAGTGAGATGCAGTCTACTTCCTTATTGTTTTCACGACGTTGCTTGATTGTTTGTTCTCACTTCTCGGCTTAAAGCTCAGTCGTTGCAGAGATGGTCGTTACTGTTAGGCCTAAGCACGCTCCAGACACAAGTCTATCGCTTTTTGTTGTAAAAGGATAGCTGGAAAGTCTACGACAATGCGGTTGCTACCATCAAGATTGAGTAGTGCTGAATTTACTCTAACCCATTCCCCAACCATTCATTAATAATAATGGAATTTTTATTAAAATTGCTGGGGGAGCTGGTAGCTGCTAGTAGTGGAAATCTTAAACCTGTCTAGGAAGTTTTTCACAGATTGAATGTCTCACTGCTTCGTTAGTCTGGGGACTAAAGGCTGTGCTACTCGTGTACTCTGAATGAAAGGACTTACGGAAGCGGCATTATATCACAGTCATTAATGTCTACTTTTGTTCATGGCTGGTCAACGGTAACCGATCCGGCTACTACTCCCATGAACGCGAGTTCGAACCCGTTTGCCACAATTGTGCCTGTCCAACCTTCAGCGTCCTGATGGTATCCGACCCGCGTGCAACTTAGCGTGTCATTTGAATGCAGGCGCCTCGCGGCGTAAATGTTGAATGTTCGGTCTTTACCGTATTTATACCTTTAGGCCATCTCTTGCGACGGAAAGATATCTCTCTGAAGTTCAACGGGCGCGTATGCAAGGCGAATACAAAAGATACGGTAGTTCATAGCTTTAAATCGTACCTCTTAATGCGTAGGACGTTAACCGTCTTCATATATTCAACGATCGATGTATGATTTCGGTTGAACGCATCGAGTGGCATCAACGAGTAAGCAATGATTGAATCGAATTGCAGCTATTCAGTAGGGATGGTCAAGTGAGTTCATACATGTTATACAGATGCTAGTCAATTCTACGTCGAGATGTCTTTACTGACACCGGAGTCGATTGACACATGTTTGAAGATGAGCAGATGATGAATTGACACATGAAAATGAAATGACTGACAGGGTTGTTTTGATGCATTCTTATTGTTGCTGGGGGCTGGTGACCAAATTGATTCATACGCCTTCCGAATGAGGTTCGACAATTCAAGCTATCTGGCACGCCTTATGTACCCCTTGGAGCCGATGATCACCGAGGTGATTCGTACGCCTTCCTCAGGGGTTGTCTATGATTGACAGAGACTGGAGATGTCAGTGTGCTAGACGTTTGGCATGTTGTCTGGGATATCTGAAACGTTGAGGTAACATACACCATGTCGTAATACAGTCAAAGAGCTTGTGTGACATTTCATAGAAAACCCGGCTGCAAACCGTGAGTCCATCACACCTTGGTAATACTACCCCTCATTGTCCGCGACTGCTTATTCGTCGGCAGAAATTCAATTGTTTCGTAGTTAGTCACGTTGAAGTCGCTTCTTCAATCCGCAGCCTGTGCTCGTACCCGATCCCGTTCATCTCGCCCCCCACCTTTTACTCGGGCACGCTGGTGTGAATGTCACTGTTGTCTGACTGAGCTGTCTGTGAAGTAAATACAGTGAATGAGGCGAACTAGTGAAAACCTCAAGGAAACTATCTGACTGTTGCCACTTTACTTTCACTCGCAATTCAGTTATTTGTTTGCGGTACGTATTCATCTTCGTATTTGAACATAGGTATGCAGTCTCTGTGTATTACACCTCACTTTTTCCCTACTTTCTTCTTTCGACTTGGATGCGCTTTCTATTTTCGCCTGATCGCATGGCAGTTAACCATCATTCCTAATCATCTGTATACTACTGTCGATTATGATCTGTTTGCAACGTTTTCAATTTGGGAGTTAATGTGGTGCTAATTTGCATTCCCAGTTATGGCATTCGTATTTCTGTGTTTGTTAACTAATTAGTTGTTATGTTTATCTGTCTGCAACCTGTTTAAATTTATGACAAGCTAGCTGTTACGCGCCGAAAACCCGTGAGCTTCGGATTTGTTCATCTGTTATTTATTAGAACATTTCCTTCGCTGTTTTGCTGATCGGTAATGAAATCACTGAATCGTTTCTCTTTCAATTTCTCTGTTTTCGTCCATCAATCTTTCTGATACTAATGAGTATCCTGAATGCAATTCAACGAATTCCTTTGTTTTTTACCTTTCTCGAGGTCGTTCGCTTTAGCTCCGTACCATCTATGCATTACATGTCTCCATTGCAATGTATATCGTTTTCGATTTGGTTGCCTGATTTTTTTGTTCCGCTTACGGCTCACAGGGTAATAGTATTGATAATAGTAGTAACAGTAATAGTTTGTAAGCTTATTTGATGGCGGACACAATCTTACACAGTACCAATCGCATGGCGTAAGACGTAATTACTCCATTTTGACCACGAATAATCCTTGTTTGTCTTGTATACAGTGACTCCTATTCGACGCCTTCTACAACAAATTGTACAACTACGGCTACCACAAGTATAACTGATTCTTCAATCACTGCCAACGCAGAACCGTCTGTGACCAGCTCCACGGTAAGTGAGCGACAGCTTTGGGACAGTATCTTCGAAGCATCACGCGGTTGTTCAATGCTTCCGTTGGGTCAGGATCGGTTTTGTCGGTAAGCCACATTTCCTAGAACTGATTTTATACTGTTTCTGTTTTTCCCATTCCGTCAGATTACGGTTTCATTGTTGTGGTTTCCAGCCGTTCTGTAGGCAAGATATCTCAGTACTATGTAATGTTGCAGATCGTCGATTGTACGGTCGCTAGTTCGTACTTCGACTGATCGCGCAATGTAGCCTTCAGTTTCCTATTCAACCCACGTAATTTTATTTTACTCATGAGTAGTAAGGGATTTTGACTTTCATATAGATTGAACATCATCCACAATTGATCGCAGCTGTCGCCTTCCCATAGACTTTCCAGTCGACCTCTTTCGAAAAGAAGCATTAGACTCGAGTTTCGCTCTTATTAGAGCTCGCCAGTAGTGCATATCCTCGCCACAGCCGGAACTAGAACTCCGGCCACGCTTTTCATGACGCAACCGTGTTAACCACTGCGGTATTCACCTCACGTTAGGCACGACCGAATTATCACATGTGTGAACGCTCAACCACTTTCGCTTGTGAGTAATGATCAGGTTGCCCGATCGCCTCGAGAGGAGACACAGTTACTGTCAGTTAACTTCAATCGATGACCCCTCGACTAGGACTTCTCTTCAAGTTGAAATCACAGAAATCATTGACTTGTTGAGCGGCAGGTGCGATCAATTATGGATGATGTTCAATCTATATGGTAATTTAATTTTATTCAGTCAACTGAGTATGTCAACTGCTTCTTCAGTCGTGCACTGCGAGCTATCCATTAATTCTTTCGAAACGAGACTAGACAGTATTGGAGTTTGCATATAGTATAATAATTCAACTCAGTATCGCATGCGCTGCACACGCAGTTTCCGAATTGGCGCAGCCGGTACACCTTGATGCTGTTTACAAACGTCAATTCGAAAATCTTAAGTGTTACACCTTGTTTTTTTATACGAAACCAAGTACTCTCGGTATCTACGGTTTTTATCTGGATTTTGTTCGCACAGTCTTCGGTAGCGATCGCTTTTTCAGTGCACAACTCTCCTAATAACGATTTCCATTATGTTCACTACCGCGCTTCGTATATGTTCACGCCACTCGGTTTCGTTAAACCTGATGGCCATAGTCCCACTGCAAGTCATGTTTGGAACCATCTACGAGCAAAAGAAATGGGTGTCCTTCCCAGACTGAGTGCTTACTGGCGATCCACATACACTGGTCATCACAGCACTTTTACCTTCAATCTGCGTTTAGCCGACCTGAGCCTCGATTGTCTTGCGTTACTTCGACAGGATAATTATATAGTTTTTTATTACTGACAAATAACGAGCAAAACGTATTAGTGCCTGGACATGACACAAAGCAAAGGCATGCACAAAACCACTGTTATGGTTTGAAAAAGTGAAAATACTCCGTATAAACATTGCTGACCCGAACTGTGTTAATTTCGACACAAGGTGGTATGATTGACATGCTCTGATAAACCTCCCAAACGCGCACATTAGAACAGTTTAACCGTGTGAAGAACGATGAAAGGAAATTTTCGACGATTTCTACCTACTGTTACTAATTCAACACAGACTGATTCGGACACGACATTGCGCGTGTTTCGACAATGATTGTATTTTATGTCATTCTCTGCACACCGGTTGGCATTCGTTTGTAAACTGTTCCGACCACACATGTCTGCTCATTGATTGTCTACCAAGCCTATGTTTGAAGCGGTTTTTCTCATAACAACAAACCTTGCTGTTTACTAACTGAGAAGGTTCTACCGCGCATAGATGGAATGAGTAAATCAAGTCGCGCGTATGTTTGACATTCGCATCATTTCGGATTTCCTGATTGCTCTTTAAAATATTTCTTCCTTTGAGATGCTGAGCATTGATGACCTCTGCTTTCTCTTCTCTGCAGTAATCTTACTTTGTTTGGAAGTTTTTTTCAGTTGCCCAAAATGAGTGTGGTTCATGTCCCTTACAATCTACACTTGTCGTTGACTTTTGTCACCGGGGAGGGGGGCTAACGCCATGCTTTTTGTTTGCCCTTTTAGCCCAACTTTTGCATAATCTTAACGAATGACACCTCTGTAATGATTGAGATGCAGAGTGTTACACTTTGTTCTTAGTGTTCCGTTATTCTCAATTATTTGACCAGCTCTTACCACTTCAGAGTCTCATTTTCGTCCCCGAGAGATACTTATTTAATTTCATCTATTCATTTGGCTAACCAATCTGGGCTTTTGGAGATAGAAATTCCCTCACCCACATGCTCCTCGTCATGTTTCTTCAAATTTGATTTAGATACGGGGTATATGAGTTAAACCACCAGTGGTTCAGCGCAAACCGCATGTAGCGACGTGGGTGGAGGCTCTGTCTGGTTTCGGTAGCTGCGACAGGTTCATACACAGAAAGATTTCACACTCCATGTTCGTAAATGCTAAAATCTCAACTATTTTTGTAGTTGTCTACAAGCTAGTAAACATCTACCAATAATCCGGAGGTGGATGTTTTTACGAATAATTGGTTCCTGCTCGATTTTAACCTACGATAAAGAGAAATGCAATAACTGACGAAGGTAACTCGCATGTCCTTCTGTAACCCCAATGACCACTACCGTATAGTTTGATGAATATCTAGAGTACAATTCTGCCGCTTCATTCACAAGTCATGTTTTCACATCCCCAGATGTAAATGGTGCTAATGAGACCCAGCTAGCTTTAAGCGACTATCCCCCATTCCGAGGAATCCAACTGTTTGCATGTGTTTCTGTGCGCGTTGCTCATTAGTGTTGGCACACGAATTGTGATATTGAGAGAGATGACGAGCCCGGCTTTGCTGTTCCATTCAGTTAGAAACTGCTCTCTGTCATGTAGACTTATGTTTAAATAACTGATGTATACTATGCTTTGTATTGTTTCCTGCGCGCGTTTGCAACTAAAAACACAATCGACAGAAACCAACATCTCTTCTCTCCTGTTGCAGTCCGGTTGTTTATTTCCTGCACGCATGAACCATTACCATCTTTCCTCAAACTTGTCATCTGCTCCAGCTGTCCGCAGCTAAATGGCGAACACAAAGACCTTTCTGATTTACTATGATCAAAAGAGCTTTTTGAAGATTCTTCCTTCTTTATCAAATGTATGCCAAGTCAAGTTCTCAGCGGTATCTAGTATGGCGTTTGATACCATACGGAGTAATATATAGGTAGGGTATTACTGTTAGCCACCTAAGCCACTGAATTAACCGGAGCTTGCGCTCATGACCTTGTAACGGGTGCTCGGTATCGCTTCCACAGTGTTAGTATATTCCCTTTTGATGAGAGGGGTATGCAGACCATCCGTATCTCGTTTGTCCTCCCATCCTCACTAGTAAACTGTCCACTACTCAACCGACGCTGACTGGACTCCCTGAAGGTTGTTGTAAGATCGCTCGCTTTGTATAAAAGTGCACGTTCTGTCCAACGACACTCGTGATCTCTGCGTTTGTAATCAAGTGTTCGTCAGTTTTAAGCGCGAAATAAGCTGTGGATTACATGACGGTGTTTTCCGTTACGTCTATCATCAATTTGGTGAGCTGGAGTTTGCTCATGAGGATTGCCTGTGGTATTCACCGTCAAAGTCGTTCATTCATATCTGTAGTGATCCAAAATGAGTCTCACTTGTGAAAAATCTGGATTTCTGCTGAGATCGAATCAGCACCCTGAATATTGAGTGATTTATTTGACCCCAGTCAATTGCGATCATAGTGTTCTGTAGGGAATCGTTGCTTTCTCTAGAGCTGACTGGTTTTACTTCGTCTCTGCTGCCATAAATAAGTAATTTTTAAACCGAGTGAGAGTACCCGAGATTGGACAACAGCACTATCCTTCGTCACCTTTGTCTTGCTTTTAAATGTCTTACACGTGAACTGCAGTGTTGTCGATGTTGTACGGTATGTCGATTGAATGTTAATCTTCTTCAACTACTGGACCGTCACGGGAAGAATCACTTGTCTGCTGAGAATGCATCCTACACCGTCTGAGCATATTGTTGTGAAATTGCACTGACGTTGACCCTTGTCCTGCTTTTTCATCTAGCCCCATCATTGTGAAGTTTCTTTGTGGGTAAATAAAACATTTCAAAGTTGTTCTGTCTCGTTCATCACTAACTATTAAATCTGAGCTTATAGACTCCACACCGGTCGGTCCTCTGTCGTATATGATCGACCTGTTGCTTGTCTAATATCGCGAGGTCTGTTTATGCTGTGTTCACTCGATTGTTTTGATCAGGTGATGGTTCCTCGAATGTTCTGATACAACTCTGTCTGGAAGGAGGGCAACCACTAACATGACAACTCATGGCGGCCCTATCACCTGGTGTTCATTTACCGTTTTCTATGCTTGAGCAAACAAATAGTCTTTAAATTCCTCTCTTTCGTTATAGGCGCTACTGGCTTATATTATCTCTTCCATGCATCCTCATCGAAGATGCCCCATCGCCTACAGATCCAGTCAACACGACACCCGTTATTCCAAATCGACAGTTCTCATCATTCTATCCTGAGTGTGCCGAGCGATTGGGCTTGTCTTCGTGTACTGCAGCTGGGCGTCGTTTGCGGGACTTTGTCCTGTCGCTGCCGTACAAGGACGCGGACGACCGGGACTATGTCACTTACCAATTGGCATCTCGGCTACGGGAGGGTGACAACGCACCGGCGTATACTACTGAACAGTTGCGAATGCTAGTAAAGCCGGTAATATTGAATGCTGTCCCCTTTTGTGCTTGTCCATTTTTACGCTACTCTTGGGTTTTTCCTTAACTATCGGACTTTTTTCCTGTTACAGGATCGCGTACAGGTCAAGGAATTGGCGCAACAAAATAGTGGCCCGGTGTTTGACCACCTACAATCCATCATATCGCATCGGTCTACCGATTCAAGGTCCTGTCGTACTCGATGGTACATAATTAGGCCCACTGAAGAACCAGTGCCTGTACTGTTGCCAACAAAGTCTGCTCAGCAAAAATCTGACTGTGTACAGGAGGTGGCAGAAACTAAACCAGACATTTCCCAAACATTGACTAAGTTGTCGTCTGATGACGAGTCTTGTGTGTCCCGTGTTGATATTGCGGAGGACGGCAAGTCGCCAACAGCGCACCGACCTGCTTCCACTGATGCCACCTCTCTAACTGCTTCGGACATAACATATTCCAATGTTAATCCCATGATTATGGAACGAGCCAGCTGGACTCTTGATTGTCTGGAGGCTTCACTGAACGCTCGTGGCGTGCGGGAATCGCGATTGCGCAAGACTATTGGTCAGCTGCGCCCCCTTCTTATTCGTGTCATCGCCTCATGTTCACCTACAGCAGAATCACCTTTTTACTGGGAACAGGTAATTTTCTTTCGCATTTTGCTGTTGAGTTTTTCCGGAAACATTGTTCCATATGTCTATTTCGACTTGCTCCCATCTGTTCTCCTCCAGCAGACTGCTGTCGACACCACTCGCGCGTCCTCCAGCACATGCTCGACAAAACAGTCGGTATCAACTAAACAAGCGCCGGCCACCCTGTTGGCTTGGCTTGAAATTGCTCTACGTCGACTGGCTGCTCGACTTCGGCTGTCCAGTGTGATTCGGTCCATGCTCCTGTCCCACATAGATGACACAAAGAGAGATCAACATAATGGAATCAAACCTGAGGAAGATGAAGAGTCTGTGTAAGTTTCCCGGTGCCTTCCCAACAAGTTGAAAAGACGTAAAGACCATACCTAGAAGTTCCCAGTATTTGTACAGTTTCACTCTAAGCAATTACAATTCTTTTCTCTGACTCGATACTCCCGTGTGCGAATCAACCAATGATTACATTTTCTTTGAAAAATCTCCCGTAGTCTATACCTGTATTGGATAGTATGAGGCTATTCTTGTCCCATGACGCAGGGAAGCAGTTAGGAATATCTGGCATACGTAAGAACATACGCGTTAATGAGTACAGTTGTTCCGCACAACGAGCTTTGTCACTTCCTTGGGACCAGCGCGGTCAGTAATGGGGAATTGAACGAGAGCGATAACGCAAAGTGTAGCCGGTTCGATTTCCGATTCAACCTGTCTCTATCTGATGAGTTCAAACAAGAACGAAACCGGTCATAGAATGTCGGTTTGAGGGGGGGCACCAAGAAGCTTTACAAACACCATTTCGAGTTCTTGCGAACGTAGCCGGTGCAAATCGGTAATCCCAGTGGATTGTCCACTGATGTGTTGCCGTCTATGATGATGATGATATGTCCATCCACACTACCGTGGTAAAAACAAGCTATAACTCAATTGTGTTTTGTCTAATGATTAGCCATCAGCCTATCTTATGCGGTTTAATCTGGATGATCTCCAGAGCGCAGTTGTTAATGCATAGCGACGCGAATCACTAGCTAATTTCTCAGTTCACATTGTAGGGTCATTACAGTCGTTCGTGTGCTATCTTCGAAAGGGACAAATGGGGATTAGTCTCCTTAACAGTAGGCACTATTTTTTCGAGGGACAGCCAACTGTCCCGACGTGTGTAATTGCCCTCGACCAAATTCATTCTGACATTGAACCCAAATGACGTTGATTCATACTGTTGACGCTTTCGGCATGTGAGCCACAATTTTGAATCAGTTTGAAAAAATCAGCAAATACTTCTCCGGCCTTCACACTACAAATGTTAGCAAACATGCGACTCACTTAGTCGTGTACAGGAAGCTCTATGATATTGTCGGCTTGTGTCCAAATCTGTATGGTTGAAGTAGTCAAGGTAATCGGGTTTCGAGCCTGCGACATTATGATTGGTAATTGGCATGGTTACAACTGTGTTATCTCGTGCACCTCTACATAGAGGATTAATTCAGTCTTCTATCTATCAATTAGCACAATCACTCCTGTCTGTTAAATCGGTTACGGCAACAGTGGCCAACCCAGAACCTGCCCTACTCGAGTCGTTGGCGTCAATCAGAATATGTTTACCTCCAGGATGTTTTCCAAATAGCCCGTTTCACTAACCACACCAATGATGGACTGGATTAGTCAAGTCGTCTAACACGTACGTGTTCGTGTGCATGTCTGACTCCACTCTTCCTAATGCAGTTCTACGCCTTTTAGTCTAATGTTTGCTTCTCTCAGTTGGGTCAACCCTCAGGAATGAACCTACAAAAGAAACCAACCAATCATTATGGTGGAATCCATATGATGTGTACGTAACACTTTTACTGTCTACTAGCTGTGTACTTGGCCGTTGGTTAGAGACAAGATCCAGCATTTTAGTTGGTTTGCCTATATTTTTCTACACTCCATGTTTTCTTACCGGCGACTCAGGTTTGTGTATGATTGTATCCCCCTTACAGTTTTTCACACGGGCGGATTTCTGACAATACCGAATCGTCTGCGCGCCCGCCCTTGTCTACTTCCACACTGGAACCTCAGAAACGATTAGGGCTGTTGGCGCGGGCGCTGCTAGCACTCGGTCGGGCGATCGGACCCAAATGCGTGTCCGGACCAATCAGTGAGTTTTCTGTAGACTTCCACGTCCACCCTTTGTGTATTAGAACCTTCTCTGACCACAGGATGGTTTTACATTCATAATCCATTTCCGTTTTTCTTGTGTGCTGAGAAGACTTTTTATTGGCCTAAAACTTTTTCATTTTACCTCTGTATTTTTTGGAGAGCTGTCATCAGCTTCAACGGGTCTCTTTTTTTTTCTCAAGACGACCGTGAATGTTGTGTTGTTGTGAGATATGGTTACTCAGGGTTCATCGATGTCTGCGTCTAATCATACGCGTTGGTTGATTCTGGCCGGTTAAATGAGGTCAAAAAGCGGATAATTTTTAAAGAGAATCAAACCAGTTCATTCGCACAGTTTTTATGAAGAGGTTAACACGTACTGGAGGTATCACTCGACCGTCTTCCGCGGTAAACAACTGGCGTTGGATGCGAGGCTAGTACAAGACGGGTTAACGTAGTGAGCTGAAGGTAGTTGACAGTGGGGTAGCCGTACCGGTCGTGTATGTTTCTCAGCTTTGAAGCCTGGCGATTCATAGTGTGGTGTCAAAGGCGTTAAAGTAAACGACGGTATCACTAGTGTGAATCGTGCTTTTACCTGACTGATTTGTCCATAAATTATGTACAGTGAAGGGGATAAGGAAAGCTTTGTGCCCACTCGCAACTTAGTTGTTAGTTTGCGAGATGTTGGCACAATCATTACTCGCGTTGTTTCGGTGGTTCACACTGATACTTAATTGTTGTTCAACCATGAGAAGCCGCAGTTCAAAAGGGAGGTACAGGAATTATCTCCTGAACTCGCCGTCTAATTTCAGACACTGGACACCAAGGTGTATATATCTTACAAACGAACGACTGAGTTGCACTTAAGGATAACAAGCTATCTGTAAAACAACGGCTTTCACCACCCCGCTTCGTTAAGTGTCAAACAACGATGGCCTCCACACCAGTGACCCTGACTGATTGCGCAATCCCATAAGGCTTTCAGCCAAATGTTAGGTGAATCACGAGAACTTCAATCCTGGAGCCGATCATGACCCACTTTTCCTAACCGGCTTCTTCCCTTTCCCAAGTCATCAATTGACTACATTGTGTCTCATCGACAATCTAGGGATGTAGTGAGTGATAGGTTTCTTCACTCATCTAAATCTTTATCTTCTGAGCGCTTGGTGAGCGATCCTGATCGCCTCTCGAGGCCAAAACTCAACCTCTCGGTTGTTGTTTATGCTCAAATTTTGTATAGCACTTGGGCGCGGTCGCTTGCGCTTTTTTTATCTCCGTATTTGAACGGTCTCACGTAATTGCATATTTGTTAATCGCCAGTGTGTGTACTGCTATCACTGATATTGATACTAATTATTACGTTGGTTCTGGTTAATGTGATTGAATATCGTTTTTTTGTGTTCATGGTAATATTTTCCGGACAGCACTTTCTGGTTGCTGCTTGGGTTTTCACCTTCTTCCTGTTGTTCGTCATCAGCTCACATCTGATTGAATTACTGTCATTATGTGATTTATGTTTAACTGTCCTTACTATTATAATTCATGCTTGTAAGGTAGTGTAGTACCTTCCTGTATTGGTGCATACACCACAATAGTTATGGTTGTCACAATCCTACACGATAATGTACGCACAGTCATTCTAGTTATGTATGACTCTTCCGGATATCAACGTTACCTGTCATTCTAAGTATAACATATCCGTTTGACACCCGTTTCTATCTCTCTCGCCCCGTACCAACGTTAAGGTAATGATAGTCGAACGCTTCGTGGCGGTGGCTTTATTCAGTCGAATTCCTCCATTGACGGACGAGAAAGTTCACCCTCACTACCTCGATCTAATCGACCGACGACACTCAATAACCAGCCTGTACGCACCACGGGCTGGCAACGTTGGTGTGCGCATGTGCAAAGTGCCCGGTCTCCATCTGAGCTACACCTACTCGCCCGAGCACTAGAGCGTGGTGTACGACGAGCTGCCCTCGTTCGAGGCCGTGGTTTTCACAGATGGACAACCGATTCAGATTCTAAGCACGCACTACCTAAGTTGCGATGCACCGCATGCACGTACGTTCGTAAGGTGCGCTTGTTCCGTTTGTCGTGACAGACCAACCGATTACTTAGCGCAGTATGGTAGACGGATTTGCTTTCGTTTCACCTCTACTGATATCTGTTTCTGTGCGTTTTTTTGATGTAACTGACTTTGTATGCCTCTTTCTGATTGAGAGTTAATTCATTCAGTACAGCATTAGAGGATGTCAAACCACTGACTTCTGTACGCAATAAGCAACTTATTAAATCCAGCATTCCAGGCTTATCATCAAATGCCGTACTGTGCACTCTCAGCTAATCATCTCAGCTCATTGATGGACCTTGACGCGGTGTGACGGCTTGCGCATCTCGATGACCTGTTGGGCTAAACTGGACGGTGCGGCCACCACACCGATAGAGTCACTCATGCCAGGCAGGCCAATAGGTTGAAGTCTGACAAACCACAATCTCTTGGTCCACTAGGTTGAAAGTTGGAAGATGGTTGACATCTTTTTCCTAAAAATGTACTGGTTCTGATACATTGCCACCCACCTGCTGCCTTGCGGTATAGGCTTTTGAGCCAAAGGTTTTGGTTGAGAACCCTAATCGTTCTCCTGTCGAGGTCTGGGCGTCCTGGCAGTATCTCAGCCCACATGAAACCGTGAATAGTCACAACATCAGCAATTCCATACTGTATCGGCCATCTCGCAGTATAAACCGGATCGCCCTATCTGCTGCATACAACAGGGTGGATAGGCGAAAACATGCTACTACTGATCCCTCCCCCACTGTTCTATCAAATTTAGCTCTCAGGCCCCTCCCGATCTATATTTCTGATAATTTTTCTACAGGTCCCACAACAGATGTAGCTAACCCTGGTAACACTGAGCCGGTAAGTTCCGTCTCTTGCCATTTAGCTTTATGCTATCAGCGAGGCAGATGGCACACTAATCTATAACAAGTCCAGAAGATTAGAACGTTGGGCAGAACACTTTGAGGGTCAATTTAGCTGGCCTCCAGCTTTTATGTTGCTGCCACCACAAACTTGTGATATGACGCCCTGGTCGGTGAATTTAGAACCACTCACTGGGACTGAGGTTCGCAATTGTACCTCAGCTCTCAACCGTAATAAGGTTACTGGTCCAGATGATCTCGTATCGACACTTTTCAATGAGGGTCGGAAGGTGTTAGTTGAGGCCTTGACTCAGCTATTTCAACTTGTGTGGATGACGGAGACCATCCCTCTGTGCTGGGGTCACACGATAATAGTTTCTATATTGAAGAAAGGTATCAGGAGCTCTTGCGAAAACCATGGGGGAATTAGTTTCACCTCGGTCATTTCTAGGGTTCTGGCATCCATTATACTTCGTCGACTCACTGCAGTTCGGGAGTTAAACATTAGAGAACAGGCATGGTTTCGTCCTGGGCGGGGATGTATAGATCACATTTTTACTCTTCGTCAAGTTCTGGAGCAACGTCATGTGTACCGTCGGCCGACAATCGCCATATTCCTCGACTATAAAGGTGCGTTCGATTCGGTGGATCGATCTACACTTTTAGAGTTGCTTAAACGCAGGGGTGTACCGACCAATTATGTGAACATACTGTCAGCGCTTTATTCCCATACTTCTGGTCAGGTTAGGGTTTACGATGAATTATCTGACAGTTTGGGCACCAGAAGTGACGTTCGTCATGGCTGTCCTCTTTCACCATTTTCGTTCAATTTCATCATGGACGAAATAATGGAAGACTGTCTACGGCATTCAGATGATGCCGAAGTGGACCTCCTACCTGGTGAAAGGCTGACTGATGTTGATTATGCTGACGACAAGGTGTTGCTATTTGGCAACGTTCAAGCGGCACAAGCATCGCTAAACGCAGTTTCACGTTCTGCTAAATACTTCGGAATGCGCTTTGCAGCCTCAAAATACAAAGTGCTTCTGCAAGATTGTTGTGATTACGTAGATCTACTGTTAGATAAAGACGTTTTGGAGGATGTTGGCAGGTTTGTGTCCTTGGGAACCTATATGAGTGACTTCAGCGGGGGTGTTGGGAATAATATAGAAGCACGTACCTTCAAGGCTAAGGAGATGTTCACTAATCTGGTGCATCTCTGGAGACAGAAAGGTATTTCTCTAAAGCTTAAGAGTCGTAAATACCAGACAACAGTGAGGGCTGTATTACTTTACGGCAACGAAACTTGACCCCTCAGGGTAGAAGACGTGAACCGTCCTCAGGCATTTGACCACCGATGTCTGCGTTCAATCGCTCGTATCGAGTGACACCAGTGAGTAAGCAACGCGGAGATTAGGAAGCGGGTGTTTGGCACTGACTATCAAACGAGTTCTTTTGTTCAGTCACTACATATGTACAGACTTAGATGGTTAGATCATGTACTAAGGATTCCAGCTAGTCGTTTGCCACACCGAGCACTGTTTGCCGACGTCGCGGCTGACTGGCGTAAGGTGCGAGGTGGATAGACGATGACTTGGCGTTGACAAATGAAATCGTTCACGAAGGGAGTGATTATCGTAGATCGGGTTTGTCTTCCGGGCTGGAGCCCTCCCGACTCAGATTTGGTGACTTGAGACGTTAGGTGAGATGGCGGCTAACCGAGCTCAGTGGCGTGAATGTTGTCGTTGTTTGTCCTAGTTGTCTGTGAGGTGAGTGCATTTATGATGACGCTTGGCAGTGAAAGCCGCAAGGAAGAGCCGTCTTGTTAATGATGCCTTACTTTCACTTACAGCTCGGTTGTTTGTTTGCAAAATGTAGACACTTTAATATCGTGTTTGAATGTAGACGTAGCTATTTTTTTAGTGGTTAGGTCCCCTCTTCTTTACCTTTTTTCTTCTCTCTTCCATCGTAGGTTTTTTTTCCTTCCTGGTTGTTTGGTAGTTAAGCATTAGTGTGAACCACTGATGTATTGCTGTCTATGGTGATGATGGTGAACGTGATAAAAGATGAATACAACCGTTAGAGTTAGAAACGGTAGATCATGTTAGAGTCCACGTGACTCACTTAGCGTCGAACTGAAAACATTAAGGTGTAATACGTTCTGTTGGGTTCAGCGGTGCAACTGCCGTGGTAGTTTGGTTGAACCGAATGGTGCGAGCAGTGAAAGCTGTAAGGAACATGTATTGTAGGTGTCGTTTTACTCATACTTGCAACTCAGTTGTTTATGCCTAAGATTAGGCATCTGAATGTTGTTTGTCTGATTTTCGGCGTGCACACATCATTAGACCAGCTGCGACCGAATCGTGAGATCAGACCTCGACAGGACACTTCGCAACAACTTAAAACAGTCGCCCCCATATTTTGACGCTTTCCGCCATCTTATTAGGTGTTGACAACAAAAGAATTTTCGCAACAAACGAACAAAAGCTACTAGAAGAATATAGACTGACCTGCATTTGAATGACCTTCAGAGGAAATGAATTGTGCCCAAAAGTAAGACAAATAACAATGGCGAAATCGCACCGTCACCGCATGATCATTATCATAATGTTCATCCAGTGGTGGAAAGTCTCAAGATTTTGCACTTAATTAGCTCTAAACCAAACCTGGATTGTGGTGCACTTTTATGCATTCTTTTGTGTGCACGCACATGCGTGGATCACTGATGTCATGTGCACAACTGGCTTTTCTTGTAACGCACGTAGATTCCAGCTATCATCTGGTTGTGTGCGTCTACGAAGCCCGGAGTAGTTGTAACTAAAGCGAAGTGGACGAATGGTGATGTAGAAGGACTCGAAAGCCGCCACTGTGGGTCGTGTACGTTGCTTGGACAGTCTACCACTGCGATCTGGTTCATCAACACATCTTGTGCCACAAAAGCTGGAAACTAATCACTAGTGAGAATTTTACTCATTTAGATGGAGGAAACTAGCTAGCCTATCGGAGTTACAATAGAGGTGGTAAACAGTATTGTGGAATTTTGTTCGTATTTTCGCTGAGAATGATCTACACGTTTGTATTTCAGTGTTTGTTTTACCAACTGTCTGCTTCAATCCAAACTGATTTCAATGTTTTTTACTTGATCAACATGGCTCGTATACACGTACATTGCTTGCCATAATTGGCTGCTACAACTATTTCCACAACATCCCGTACTTTCATATATTCATCATGTATTTTGACATCATATAACCATGTTTTTCAGCACGAACTTTCGACATGGAGTTGAAAAAATATCCAACACGTTAAACGCACTCCCACGCAATCTTAATTATACTGAGTTGTTTGAGCAGACTACTGTAGACGCGCATCTTGTTGACCGGAAAACCAGTGGCGGACTACACGTCCAGCCACTATTTTACAAAAAATAATGACTGACACGTAATCACGGATAGAACACAGGGTTGTGACATTGGATAAGCCTATCACGTGACTCAATATTTGCAGTTTTGTATCCATATTCAACTGCAGTACCATTGGGATAGTATCAGCACTGTGCGTCACGCACTCGATGAGAATTGAGTCACGCAAATGGGTAGTTTGGTTGTCAGTACCCATACTTTGGTGACTACCCACGTTCATGACTAAGTCGAATCAGTTCTAGCGAGATATTGAGATCTGTAAAATTAAAACAATCCATGCGAGACTGCCAAAGGTAATTAAGACAGATAAAAACGTTGTGTGGGAATGCTGAAGAGCATAGGGTCCTAAATGGACTTAAGAATGTGCACTAAAAATGCAGTTTTTAAAGAGGAGGCCGACTGTTCTGAAGGGCTGTACTAGTGAATCCATATGCTTATGCATTGATAATGTTTGTTCATCAAGGTTGTGGACATGATTATGGAAGTGTTGAAATTAAAGAGCATGTGAATAAAGGAGGGTAATCTACTGAGTGAAGCGAACGATATATTAGTTTGTTAGATCAATCAACTGCATCAAACATACACTGCGATTTTGACGAGTTGGGTCATTTTGCGCCACCGATAACTGAATATATCACCAAATCTGTTCCAACTCGGAAGTATCGCCACAAATAACAGTCGTTGATTTTGGGATATTTTTTTGTTTCTTATTTTTAATAGCTGTGTTGCCTTACCGTAATTATTGTAAGGTACAAAATGTGGAAATTACTCTGTCTTATTTTACCCTCACATAGCCTGCCACTATGATTTTCCGATCGCCGTGTCCACTACTGATTGCTAAAATAGTATCTAATTCGGCCCTTTGCGGACACAGCCAGGCCTAACACGTTAGTGCATTTCGTGTGATACACTTTATCAACTTCACGCCGAATTCTCATGCTGTTTTAACTCTTGACGGTAAACTTAGGAGAGTGCATCGTTGTAGAGACAACCTTGTGATTGTGGTGGCTACTTGTACGGAGAGTAGTGAGTCACGCCCACCTTCGGCCATCTACCATTGTTCTGGTGGGAAGCTTTGGAGATGACTAGGCTGCAGGAGTCGTACGGTGGTAACATTTTGCTTGCAGTTCGCGATCTTAGCTGGTATCTAATCGTCGCCGTATATTTATCAACGGTTGTGCGAGGTTCCACGATTTTTGCTTCTTACTCGTCTGTGATATAGTCGCCAGGATTGATACTAATTCATAACACCGTGATCTAGTTCTCGCGTTTGAACACTCCACTCGGGCTGTGTGTAAAAGCAGGCGTAATCTTAGTGTTTAATCACAGAACGTAAGCCAATCTGTTGATTATATTATGAGAAGTCATCTTTATGCTCTCCAACGGTTCCGTGATTATCCGTTAAAAAATTGACAAATATTCTACCAAACCTGTACGCCACCCAGGTTGAACCTACACTATGCGTCTATTGTACACATAATGCAACAGAAAGACGAAATCATCGACTACAACTCTCAGGTTTACATATGAACCATAATACCTTTTTACGTTATAACAATGTTGTCGCCTGATCTGGGAGAAACACCACATTTTATTCTCGTCAATCTCAAACCATTCTCCTATTTGGGTTTAAGCTAAGTGTTTGTTCTATAGTTGACACAATATGCACTTAAAGCTAACTTCCATGGTTACCTTTTCAATTGTAACCACGTCCAACCACCCATCTCTGTACGCTTGATTCTACTTTTTGTCTCGTGAACTTGTGGTTCGTTTATGTTCATCCAAGTGATACTGTTATGGCCTATGCAAATCACTTCTGCTTGTCCAACTCTTCACATACCTGTCCTTTGTATTATTATGGTTTATTGCCTAATTTGTTTTTGTGCTTTACTCACTGGCTGGTTGCATTTGCAAAGTGAATGATTGTCTACGAATGTTTTGCAGTAAGGCGAAGGGGTGATAGACGGCGATAGTGTCTACAGACACTGTTTTCGTTTGTGGTGCTCCTTTGAATTTGAAGCACGTGTTAACCGGAATGCAACCAATGTCTGGCTATTTTGTTTGTCCGTTCTGACACATCTCTCTCTCTCTGAATTTACGACTGCTGGTTTACATTCCTGATCTTCGTTCAGTCAGCTGTTAACGTCACCAGTTGTTATCTGCCAAGTCTACATTGACATTGCCAAGTGTAAATCACTCGTGTTGACTGCCAGTCACTTTTCTTTTCATATCTGTTCAGTGCTTACTATCAAAAAAGTTCCCCACTCAACTCGGTTCAGTAAGACAAATTTCTGACGTATATACTGTACATTGTGTTAGCCGTCACATTGGTCATATGTTGACTAGGTAATCCTCTAAACCAGATATAGAACGTTTATGATAGTCGGAAATCGAATCCAAACCATTCAATTAAAACGTTATTGTCGGTACATACAATTGAGTTACGAACGTTTGGTTATTTCGTTTAGTTACCGTTACATTTAGTTTTGTAAATCGTTTTTCCATCTCTTTGCCGAGCGTATTGTTTCTTTCGAGGGTCCTGTACTGTTCTATTCGGCAGTTTACACCTGAAATCCGGTTACCATTACTGTACAATAGACGCACATTTTCTCTGACTTTTCTCGCTTCAGATGGCCTCCGGATCCACAACCTTCTAACTCCTTGGGCAATAGTGCTCAACTTCCCCGTCATGCCGCCGTTCAGTCAGGTCCTCGCGGATCTTACATTCCCTTTTCTGTTTGTGCCGGTTGTTCCGCTCCGTTTCATTTAGACTGTTTGCTTAACAGTCGTTCACGTGTGAGGCGCAATTCTTTGCGCCAGCTAAACAGACCACGCCCGTCTGAGATTCCTGTTTTACACGATCTGAGCGAGACAGATTTGCGAATGACCGGCTATTGTAGTCTGAGCTCCCCGTTGTCCAGCATCACGGCTGCCCGCATGGAGACAGCCGGGGCTAGCCTCTATCTGTGCAACTCGTGTCTACGGGTTTCGGGGCATCTTTCATCTGATATGTCAGTTTCACCGTCTAATTGCATCGAGGACCACCTGACTGGAGATGAGGATTGGGAGTCAATCTCCGGGGATTCCAGCAGTTCAAATGAGGATGACGTGGAAGATGTACAGAGAGAGGATGTTGCAGCGTTTCCACAACGAGAATCAAAAGTAATTTTAGCGGTTCTAGTTGTCACTACTGACTTATACGCGCCATCCCATGCATCGTGGGGCATCTGCGTAATTACCCCCGTCCACATATCAGCCGCAGTTATTCTACTGTCGTCCATTAATTCTTGGCTATCACTTTCATTTTACCTAGTCAAACAGCCAACGGTTTGCTAATTAAATACATTAGAAATGGACAGCTGGATCATACTTACGTTCATGGGTTGTTACAAGAAAGAGAAAGATGTCTACTCTCCATAACTGTTGTGTTCCCTTTTTCTCATTGGTTTACACCCGGCAATCTGTGGTTGACCTGCAACTTATCAAACACGTATCACAGGGTCAACCTGGAAATCATGTGGGTCTTAGGCTTAAGATGGAGTGTAAAGCAGAGTAAGGAACAAAATTATAACGCAAAAAACTGAGCTTATCTGACAGATTATTTTTCAGCATCCGCAACTTTTATTCTTACGTTATGATTGTAAGTGGTACCTTATGTGTTAAATGCCACAGCTGCTTGAATGATCTGCTAATCATGTCTAGTTTTGTGTGTTCGGAACCAAACGGTTGTCTTTCTGTTTGCTTTGGTGAGTCATCTTTTTAATAAAATTGATGTAACTTGTTATCAGTCCGTCAATTGGTTGAGTGAACACAGCCCCGCTGTCTTACGCTACTTCCGTTAATTCAACTCTTCAATTACCATTTCTACCTGATGCGGTGCTCCGATGAAAACCGATCTATATGTTAATGGCACTGAGTGACTCCACTTACTTTTGTAAGGTCCGCTAAAATGGACGTACATTCCTGTATAATACTGAGGTTTCATTAAAACTTCCTACTATCTTTAAGAACAGAAGTATACTGTACTACCTTGCAGCTTGTTGTCTCAATCACGTGATCACTGTATGATGTTGACTGATCACATATCGAGACAAGTAATAGTAATACTAATAATTTTAATATCTACACGCCGCTCAGCCTAAAAGATAGAGAATAAGAACAGATTAATTAACGTAACTTTTTCAACGTTTACTACCGTGAATTACATACGGGCTGGTCCACTATCAAGCTTACCAAACCGCATAACGATCATTCGAACCAATTCAATTTTAGCTTCTTAGAGCTGTGTATGTAAGAGGGTGTTCACGGACTGATTTATACACCAGTAATCCATCGTGTAACCAATGTGTGAGTAATTTGGGTTCGCTCGAACAAGACTGTCGCACAGTTTCTTCTTGCGGGGATTCGTTTCCTTTCATGTTTAAAAAATTGTTTCTCATGTGATTTTTAGGAGGTTTTTTTTTTCAAGTGGTATCTAGTGTTACGTTTCATACGTTCTATTCTTGAATGGGAGTATTTTGTGTGTAACACTGTTGCTGTAAACAGTGATAGAAGATTGGGACTCATATTATTTCATATGGAACACCACACACACTCGGTCTCAACTTTCATCTTTAGATTTGTCTTGCGCATATTTTCCCCAGCTGGTATCCCACGTATCATCTGTGGTCTCTGGCACACGGCAGCGTGAACGGCCCGCAAAGCTTCGTAGCCCAGAATCCATACGCTGTCGACAATCATTTTCACCTACAAGGATTCAGTCAGTCGTTCCACGCAAGTTGATCGGGAAACATCGATCGCTTCGTCACAACCGTCGAGGTCGTCCCTTCAAATCTCGTCGACTTTCTCCTCACCGGCTTGGCGTTCGTGGATCGGGTACATGTCCTTCTTTGTGCCCCACCGATAGCAGCAGCAGCAGCAACAGTGAAACTCGGAAACGTGGTCGTGGTCGTCCGAAGGTTATCAAGCCAGTCGACCTATGCGCTCCCGTTGAAAAAAGAAATGCACCAACTGCAGCAGAGAAGATGAAAGCGAATCCTGAGGCTATCCACAACGAGGAGTTTGATAGTATTATGTTAAACGGGATTGATTGCATTTGGGACGCTAACACTGTGATCAAATTTCCCAATATTGGCTGTTGTAAGTTTGTTGTGTTTTGTTTCGATCACTTTTCTTTGATTACGAGCCTGGGAATTGTCACGGTTCGTGCAATGAATTCTTTTTACACAACACTGCATATTACTACTATGCGAGCGATCGTTTTCGCCGAACATTTGTTCATACGTGCATGACAAACGGTATGGACATTTACACTAGTTAGTTCATTGAACCGTTATCTGCTCTGACGATTTGACCTCACCAAAAATGTACTGACTTATCCCTTATCTCGTTAAGCGGCAGTCATGTTGTCTGATAAGGAAGAGACTCTTGTGTGACCATGTCAGAGCAAGAGAAGCTCACGTAAAAGTTCAGTCCGAATCGAGTGGATAGCCTTCAAATCCCCCTCACGATATACTTTTAATGGTCTCTCTCATTTCACTCGAGACAGCTAAGTTTCTTGATTGATGTATCCTCTACCACAAATTGCCCGACGTCCACTGTGATCCTGAAGTATTCTTTATATATTTTACATTCCACAATGTGACCAGTCATTCTCGTTCATGCTTTGTGCTGATGCCTCTTCTTTTGTTACTCGTATTTTGGTCGATTCCACTGTTTTTATTCCAACCATCATGTCCATTTTACAGTAAAAAGGGCCACTGTCGTTCTGGCTCCTTGCGATTTGGTCGAAACGTCACAACGCACTTCGTCTCCCGAATCACCTCGACCCGTTGGACGACCATCCAGGAAGTCAATAACCTCGCCTACGTCTGCCGATGTAAATTCTACCGACGTGTCCCTTTCAAAATCGGAATTCAGTCAACAGTTTACGGAAAAACTGTTTGCCGAACTGTGTAGTTCCAGTTCTGCTCGTCCCCTGCTCCGTTGTGGTCTCGGACGCACGGTCGCTCTGGCCGAGTTGACTGACAATGAATCCAACTCACCGGGGAATTCACCACTGGTAGACTCAATCCATCCACGACGTACATGTCGCACGTCCTTATCTGCGCATCGTGGTCCAATGCGCACCGATTGCACGGTTCGCCGCTCACACAGTAATCGTCTGTACGCTTGGGATTTGGCTGGGTTACGTGATCTGTTGGTTCGGAATCAGCTTCCTGGTGGTCCACGGGAGGCAGTCGAACAATTGAGGTATGTTTCTAATTGTTAGACCTGTTTTTTACAAGCAGATATATATACGTACACATATTTTGACGGCCTTGGACCTGGTCAGATGGCACTGTGGCATCATCCGCCAGGCTTTTTCCACAATGATAAGGGTAATGATGGAAATAATGTAGTATTTGCAACAATAAGCTCAATTGGAAATACTAACAGTTGTGTGAACGTAAGCATGTCGTTAATTTCTGTAGGCTGTCTTTCCGATTGTTGTTTCCAACCCACGATTTTGATAATCAGTTAGGCTTCAACCTGACAAGGTGACAACTACATGTTTTACTCTAAGGTCGAATCAGTATTTTTATGATTTTTGCATGATAGACGCTCAATTGGTTTTCGGGATATCTGGTTCTACCGTTGCCTATGGTATATTTTTGTTTCTGGGTTAATTGATTGCGCGCCACATGCGTAATCATCCCACTTGATATTGAGTAATTGACAAATGGCTAAACGCTGTTAATCTGTCCGTCAACATGATCGTCACGAACCAGGTGAGTTGTCCAATCATGAGGCGTAGACGGACCGTTCACGAGTATTGTAAAATCCCTCGCCTCCACAATAGGCAAGCATTTTTCATTCGATGGATTGCGTTATTTCTTGATTCTACTAATACGGTACATTTCGCCTAATGAGGTGTTTTTGCTTGATAATGAACAGGTCCGGTTGATTTATGGTGAACAGTTGTTCACTGATGAATGGCGATTGAGTGAGCTTTACCTACGTATGTTGTCACTCTCATTCACAGTGCCGAAGATCTTAACGTTCGTTACTAGGTATCAGTGCTTTCTTTTACGCCCCACAATCACAGTTCTATTCACATATCTCGCATCGTGTGTAAATCCGAAGGAATATTACCTAGAGGCATGTTAGTGAAACCCTTCGTGGTCCAACTGACCAGTGCTAGTTAGTGAGATGGTTGTCTAGTGTGAAGGGGAAACCCTTATCTCCGGAAACAAAAGGGTAAAAGAGACGCTGATGGTGAGATCTATACTAAAAAGAAAGATATTAGGCTCAGTAGCAAGGTTGAATAAGAGAAGAAAAATAGCAGACCATCATTATATGTACTGTAATATAATTCGTGTAGTATACTCGCAGCAACGCCGTGTCGCCATGTCACCACGACCTATGCCAATTATAATTTCTTTATGCGTGCTACACAGCCACCTTTGTTTAAACTTGTCCGGATCACACTTCCGGGTGGTCCGGTTGAAAGCTACGTTCTTCTGTTATTTGGATAACATCTTGGAGATTGTACAGTGTATGGGGCTGCTCCCTTGTTATATGTTTCTGGGCGCATCTGACATCTTCCGTGGTTGGACATACTTTCGAACACATTGATACTGCAACAAATAGACATGAACGGAACTGAACGCTTGTTAGTGCTCTACTGATTTTTCAGATGTTGCGATACCATGATGTTCTCCACATCACATGTATATGATTCTCCTCAACATGTTTTTGCTGATCGTGTTCCTCGGGTAACCCAACATCTACTGTGGTATTTCTCTCCACTTAAAATTCAGGCCACTATCATATCTGCTCTACTTAAGCCGAGATTTTATCAAATTGTTCTGTCTTTCTATGCAGATTGCTCCTCAAGCACTGGTTGCACACTAACAGACCTGGAAGTCGACTTCACCAATGCGCCTTGGACGTATCACACCAGTTGGACCTGAAGTTGGGCTCGGTATCAAGCACGAGTTCCCCCGTACCACCTGCAAAAGTCGCTCGAAGAACTGCTCGGGGCTCGCCGGATTAGCTGCATGGTTTACTTCATCTGGTTATGGAGGGTCCTGCAGAGTGCATCCGCTCAGTTTTGTCTTTTTTGTACAGCATATACTACTTTTATCAATACTTAGTTGTATACAAAGATGAGTTGATGTTATTTTCCCACCCTCTTTGTCTGTCAATCCCACACCTTATGCTGTAAAAAAAATGTTTTTATTGTAGATTGTGTTAATCATTCTGACTCTTTACTTATCGGTTACTGAAACACATTTATGCAATGAATCATTTATCCAATGAATCAAGTCCCGCCACGAGCAATGTTGATACAAAGCAAGCAGCTTCATTTCTGAGTAGTACAGCACTGTTTGTATGTACAGAATAGGTCTCGACATCAGGTAGACCGGGAACCGTAAGCTACTGTTGGGGACGTGTATATGCATCATACAGAACGTGCCACTACTGCCAAAGATGTAGATACGCATTGGCCGTGCGAAATTGTTTGCGTTTGTTGTTCTGTATCTTCAAATATCTTGTAATGGATGTCTTACAGTATACAATTTCCCGAGCGAAACGTCTTTCGCGGTCACAAGAATATAATCATTATCGTCGTCGTTAATTTTGAACCCTATTCATGAGTACTGTGGATTCGGTTGTTGCTGGTCCTAACAGTAGTCCATGATGCGAAAAATAGTGAAGATTTATAAAAGAAATAGGCCAACGGCTTTACAGTAACAGACTCATCATTTCTGAGGTCGCTTCCAACGCAATACTTTCCATTGTTCATAGCTGAAGGAGCTGGCACAGACCATCTGAGTTGTTTCTCTCAAATCATCCGATAAGCTGTAAATCCGCGAACCATTTTTCACATATGGTCTCATTGGCTTCCTGGCGTAGGTTGGTGCGACAAAAATTATGGGAAACAACAATTGATACAAATGCCCCATCCTTCTCTTTAGCTCGTCCTGCCAAATGAGTTTCGTGGTCCATATGTTGACAATTCATAAGTTTTCTGTTTGAGTTAATTATGGCGTTTGTCGCATTCAGAATTGTGGGGATTAACTGACTTCTGTTCAATTGCTCTGCCAAATCAGGAGACGTCCGGTGTGCTTTTGGGCAGGTCACTTCGCGCGGGGTTTGCGTAGCTGACCAGTTTTTTATCTGTTGTGCTTTTGGATCACTCCACTGTCATGATCTCGACAATCCAGCTGTCATTGCTGTTTGTTAGACATTTCGCATAGCTTAGTCGCTCAGTTTATAAATGAACGTTTTATTTTTGCGAACAGTCGATCTAAGCAAACGATCAGGTGAAGTGGGCCCTAACAGGGACACAACCTGAGTCGGTTCGTTAGTCCAAAATTAGCGACAGTCTTTAAAGGAGCTACGCTACCTACATCTGACGGCGATATGGTCAATTTTTGGTCGTGTATGGTGGTCCTCAAGTGACGCGTCGACATTTTTTGCTGAAGGATGCAACGCAATACATAAGTCCCATGTGGTGCGCGTGATGATGGCAAATGACCAGTACTGTCGACGAGCCGCCCCCGGACGTCCCACACCTTGTAGCCAGTTCTCTTCTTGTAAACCGGAACTTGTGGAATCATATCAACTGCAGTCGCAGTGATATTCATGTGTTTTTTTTTATCTCGAGATTAAGGTTGATATCTTTGAAAACGTTCTACATGGTATTCGAACTATCGGAACGTTCAGATCATTTTCAGCAGTGAACAGGTACACAAGTCTTCCCGATCTGTGTTGACAGAGTGACCGGGATGCCCAGCTTGAGGGCACACCCTGGTTTCAGTACAGGTCTAGCTAGTCCATACGATTAACGGAAAATTTGTAATGGACCTCGTAGAGAGTCACCTTAAAATCACTTGAATATTCTGATGGGACTAATGTAAAGTAAACGGAGCAAAATCTCAGTGCAAGTATGCCTGGTTGATAATCTATTCATTACGGTAGACTCGGCGATTAGACTTGGGTTTCGATTAGTAGTGCGTCCAATTGTTTATCGGTAGGTGAAACTAAATTGTGAAGTCATCTGAGATTGCTGAGTTCTGTCAGTTCTGTTCAGCCAAGCCATTGAAATGTAGTGTACTTTTCCTCCGCGTGCACAAACTACTCCTGGCGTTGTAGTAGTTGCGATTATCATACAAATGGTTCCTCAGCTCAACCCCAATCACCACAGGAAGCAGATGAAATATATAGTGCTTGTTTGAAGTCCAAGTGTGCCAGGCAGCTTCAGCAATCGAATATTTGCGTCAGATTATTATGCGTTACTTATGGTATTGAGACATCGGAAGTGTTCATGGATATTCAGGCGAACAGATTATTGTGAGGACAACATTGGTGTGCGTATTGTTCCATGCTGTTTGCCCTCTAGCTGTCAAACGTGAACGGCCCCGCCCTCATTTGAACTCATCAGATAGATACAGTTTTAACCCGGTTCGAGCCAGTAAACTCTTATGCTGCGAGCCAAAACACGGCCGCCAATCGTACAAGGATCGCCTGTGACCACTACAAACTAGCAGTCCGGCATGGGCTGTGTCAATCTATCGTAACGGGGTAAGGGCAACGTACATATCAACCAACGCTCATGTTGTCCAGTGTTGTAGAACAACCTAACCACTTAGTTCATCGGATATGCATCGATATCAGTTCTACGCAGGTCTACATGTTGATCGGCCAGAGTCAGTTCTGACTGACGCACTCAATTGTGATTACTGCGAGACCGCATAGTGTCATTATCTAACTGTGTGCATTTGCAGTCGCATTTATTACAGGAATTGAGTAACTGTGCATTGAATCGTTCGATTCAAAACCGAGGAAGGGAAGGGACACAGTAACACCATTTATTGGAAGAACGAATCATAACTACGTCACAGAGACTCTAAATTTATGGGGTGAAATGACTACCATACATGGTCAACAAGACATGAACTAAATCAAACGAGACGACCATAAATGACCGATAGACACAGAGCGAATCAAATGAAATGGTCATATATGGCAGTCAGGGCGTTAGAACAGGTCACGTTGCGGGGAGCGTCAGAATGCAACGCAGAGAAACAGTCCAGATAGCGCACAAGCGTTCTACCGTATGCATGCAATCTGATTGACTGAGTGGAACCATACCACTATCCACGACCATGCCACCTGAGGTGGGCCGATCGATCGATATGATGCGTCCGCGTCGCTTCGTTACGAGATGCGCCTCCCAACACTGTCTTGATCGCGGAATAATTCTCACAAGCCTGACCCACATGCTCCATCGGACAGATGTCCTCACGCACAACAGTATTATTGAGAAAGGTGGCCTTATGCTGTGTTTGCTGGAAACCGTGTACAGAACGTTATAATATGCCAACGCCGTGCTGGTGGGTGTTTTAGGTAGCTCCACCGTTGGTTGATAAGGACTGTGAACGAGAGATCGTTTTACTCAGAAGGCATGTTGCAACAATGTGGTGTACTTGAAGACTCGTGTATTTGTCTTGTTTAGTGTTCATGAGGACGCCGATCGGTATGTGTTCTCTGCGGTTGTGAGGCGGTCCGATTCCGGTCCCAAGCATGTGTAACTGTTTGCTTGGCACACTACGATTTCAGTAACGTAGATTCCTTCTATGAAAAACCGTGTAGTCCCTCCAAATTCTGCCAACATTCGTTGCGGATTAACAGAAGTGGCTTCAGTAAAATTTGTTTCTTTATCCATTTCAGTAACGACCTGTTCAAGAAGAGACAGCACAGTGGAGCTGGGAGTCGTGGCTTTAGATTGATGTGCGTCATTAGCATGATGTTGAACAAATATACAACGATGTGAAAATACCCAGTTTAGTCATGAGAAGAAACGCGTAGCAAACAAGCTCGTTTTTTGTGTTTCATCATCAGGCTAAATACAACACATTTATATGGGTTCGATGGGGGTGGTAAATAACGTATCACTGAAGCGAAAGATGTCAGTCAACAGTTTCTTTCTGGTTTGAGTCATGA
>LUCH01003110.1:14551-32922 GCA_013368495.1 Paragonimus heterotremus | reverse complement strand
GTCCTTTTGACGGTATAGCTTGCCGGAGAACTTAAACAACGGTCTACAGTGTTCCAACTAGTTGTAGGCTTCCGCGGTGCAGAATGTATGTTGATATTTCGCAGTATGATATTGATGCTGAATTCCATGCCGGAACTGCAGTCAGATTAACAAATAGTATTCCAAGACATCAGCTTTTTTTAAATTTCCCTAAAGTTGTATATAATATCCTGACCTATCAGTCAGATGGCTGTGCTTGGTGGCGGAATCTACAGCTGAATGTGCGAACATTTGAATGGACGAAAAATTTATCCAAAAAACAAGAGTCGTCCTAACAGATATAATACAACATCCAGCCCCTTTAACTACTCCGTTAGCGGATACTTGTTGTCGTCTGCTCTTCGTACTTACTGTGGCGAATAACCACAAGCTACTGAGCATTTTTGAAACAGCGGGGCTGAATACTTTTTTCTACATCTGACAGAGGACGGCTGTACCAGTCAGACATTTTTGCAAACGAATACAGAAATTTAATTCATTGACTTTTCTTCTCTTTATCCAATTTTGATTGCATTAACATTGTACACAACTGCAGAATTCTGAGTAGAATGTTATCTTGTTTCTCTGTGAACTGTCTCGAAAGGACAGCCCTCCACTCTCTGTAAAATTTTGTTTTCTAAATCTGTTGGTTAAGTTTTTAGCCTTAGTTCTCATATAAGGACCAGACATGGACACAGTAGCATAGCAGTCTGATCCGATCAGTTTGGAGATTTTTAGATCGTTATTTTTAACTGACTATGTTTGTCTTCAATCCGTCCCTTGCGGTTCTCCAGCGGCCGCATTATAGTTTTCATCAGCACACTATGGATGGCTACAAGTTCTTGATAATCACTCTCTGAAGGCTAATCAATTCGTTTCGTAGAGGGCAGGTTCTTTTCCTAAAATAAATTCTTAATTGATATGTTGATAAGGACTGTGAAGGCTGTACGTGTCATCGTATACAGAGTTCTTAACTGATGAGCACCAAAATCAAATCAGTTCTGTGCGGTTCGAACATCATGGTTGACGAAACAATCCGTGTGCGCGTGAGATGAGAATGGGAAACACTAGTGGGCTTACTTATAACACACCGTATGTTCGCAGTCTCACTACAGCTAGGACATCTACTTCGCTGGTATACGGAACTGTAAAATTAGAATTTCGAAATAACGTGGTACAGCTTTTCACAGTAGATCTATTGAAGTGCAGCGTAGTAAGTTGGTGACAACATTGTGAGACCTTGGTGTCACTACTATGCACACAAAATTTTCTCTGATTATTTAAAGAATGATCTTGAGCTCTTAAACAGGTCCACGAGGGTTCTGGTCCGATCCGGCGGCATTACATAAACATAATTTGTTAATCTTTCCTTTGAAACCCATGCGAAAACTTTTGCTGACAAAAACACTTCAGAATAACAATCATTCTTTATTTTCAGAAACATTCCAATCATTTTTCTGTCCAACCATATGATTTGCGGATTAGCCTGTCACAATGACCGGAGCCAAATGGCACCTGCGCTACAAACCATCACTCCAAGTGGCTTGCGCTGCATCACTTGCGGTTCCACTCACACACACAAAGTATCCGGTGTAAACCCGAAGGGATAAGACCAGTAGGTGTGTGAGTGAGGCCTTTGTGTCCAGCCGGCCAATGTTGGTTGACCAACTGAATGACTAGCACGAAAAGGAAATCCTTATCAGCTCGAAAAATAAACACACAGAGAGACTGCAATGGCAAGGTCTATACTGAGAAGAAAGATATGTAAAATGTAATACAACAAGCATTTCGGTATACGAGTGCATACTAGTGCATTCCGGAGAGGATAAGAATGAAAAACAGAATTCAAAGTTGAACTACGAAAAGATCAAGCGAACGATTCATCATTCAATACACCAACAAAGCTCAAGAAAAGAATGGGTAGAAGACTACAGATACTCAAGTTTCTGAAAAGAAGAGCAGATTAGTTGTCAAACGACCATGGTCTTGGTCGTTGTAATCATTAACAAAAACAAAATGGATATGCTGATATGACCTACCTGAGCCTAACGTACTCGTTGTCTCTTCGCCGACGGTGACTTACTAATCCCAGACGGCCAGCGCATTCGCGGCCGCACACATCGCAACGCCATGTAGTCGTGTCACCACAACCTATGGCACCGATTGTTCCTTTGTGTACCGCGAGCTTTCATTCTCGGTCGCGCAGTAACTACTCGCCGAACTCGCGGACGCCCCTCCAAATTGTATTCCTCCAAGCAGTCCGGTTCAACGCTAGCTCCTGCCAACATCTAAAATCAATTTTACAACGTAAAAGACTCACCTGCACAGCATCGTCGTATCTCAGCTTTGGACCACCAGGATTTCGCTCACCTGATCTCAGTTGTCCATACAGCGCCTGCTTCGGGATACGGTCATCGCCCATTCGACGGACGTGACCCAGCCAGCGATGCTGATTCAACATCAGCAAGGCTTCCATCCAGTTCATGTCCGCCCGCAACAGTGCCTTAGTGTTCGGAACCATGTCCGACCACCGAATACCCAATATGGGTCTTAAACATTGCAAATGGAAGCGGCTCAGATAGCGCACGTGCCGCTGATACAGTGTCCACGTTTCAATGCCGTACAGCAGTATGGACAGCACCACTGAGCGGTAGACAAAGAGCTTAGTGCTCGGCTTCAGGGTGTGATTCTTTCAAACACGTCTTTCAAGACGTCCGAAAGCAGTACTAGCCTTTGCCACACGAGCTCTCAACTGGCGGCCCACGGAGAGATCGTTGGACAGATTGCTGCACAAATAGCAGAAATCTGTGCAGCCGTCGAAAACATCTCCATTAACACGGTATTGGAGTGAAAATGCACAGACAGCACCTCCGCCCGGAGAAGTCTGAAAGAGATAAAAATGTCTTACCTGTGTTGATATGCAGTCCAAACTTGGATGCCGTGGTCGCGAAAATCGTGGCCAGTCGCTGTAGTTCGTCCTCGCTATGTGCAAACAGCGCGCTGTCATCTGCGAACAGAAGCATGTGCATCATTGAGGCATGTAACCGGGTTGGGGCGCCAAAGCGTCGAATATTCAGTAGGCGCCCATCCATCCGGTACTCGACTTCAACAGCGTGCTCCTCAAAGTCCTGAAAAGCAACCGCTAGCATGGCAATCAAATATAGGCTAAATAGTGATGGAGTCAGGACACAACCTTGCTTCACGCCAGTGACAATGTCAAAATCATCAGAGGTAGATCCACACGATTACACCATCGTCCTCGTGCTCACATACAATAATCTAATCAAATGGACGAACTTACCTGGACATCCAAACTGTCCACAGCACTTCACGGCTCACGGAGTCGAACACCTCGATGAAGTCGACAAAGAGGGAATACAGGGGCTGGTTACGTTCCCAGCACTTCTCCTGAAGCTGTCGAGCAGAGAACACCAGGTCGATCGTACTCCGATTCGCCCGGAATCCGCATTACTCCTCAGGAACATTGGCCTCCGTAACATCCGTATTCAGCCGGTTCAGAAGGATTCTGGCAAGCACCGTGCCTGCGTAGCACAGCAGACTGATGCCCCGATGGTTGTCGGGTCATTGCTTGTTACCCTCACCTTTAAACAAAGGTATTATCACAGCATCCTTGAAATCCTGTGGCATCACCTCCTGCTCCCAGATGGAGTGAACAAGCTGGAGCAGTGCACGTTCCATCGCCGGACCGCCATTCTTCAAAATCTCACCTGGCAATCCATCTCGGCCTGCTGTCTTACCGTTGCGAAGGTGACCAATCGTTCTCTGTAACTCTAGTAAATCAGGAGCGTGAGCAAGTGAATGCTTGATGGCCTGTTGCTGCAGGCTGTTCACGGTCATCCAATCAATGGTAGCAGGACGATTTAGGAGGCTACCAAGGTGTTTGCGCCAGACTTTCATGATGTCCTCTGGCTGGGTGCAAGAACAGCCGGTGTCCACGTCTACTAGTGCTTTAGTAGACTGGATAGATGGGCTGAATATCGCTTTGAGCGAATCGTAGAACTCCTTATGCTGTCGACGATCTGCGAAGCCCAGTATCCGCTCACTCTGCTTCATCCACCAGTTGTCCTTGATTCCTTAGCTATTACTGTCGTTGAAAATCTGACGGTTGAAACTGCATTTTATTGGTTTGACCTGAATGCACTGGCTCTCAACCGGTGGTGTTGTTCTTGCCACAGAAGGTGCGTTTTTTTGATACTGTTGGCAAATTGACGGCTGAACGGATGGGTTTATGATTGATCTCGGTCTTGGCCAATCAGTCTTCCGATTCAATGTGCGAGCGGGAACAATAATGATTAGACCAACCGCCAGATCCATTCCCAGTTCGTTGTCCACTGACAGTCTGGCTGATTTGTTGAGTTACCATTGATACGGCCGGACAAATTTGGTAACACGGTGATTGCCATTAGAAAAAAGTCTAACTGTGTACGGTGATTCTGCATTAAACATCTACTTTGAATTTTTTTAAAACTTCCAGAACCATATGCGAAACACGTTTTTAAGGACTGGAATGAACACACTCCCTTCTGACAGGAAATGGTAAGACAGTCTTGTCGGTCTGGTCCATTCATCTGGAGTAAACGAAAGAACTTTTCGTCGTTGTTGCTCTTCGGTATCGATCTAGTATGCGAATATTAACGAATACGTTCATAGCACTCGATTGAAAACAATGCTCTCTGTTTTGGTACGCTGACCGTCCGAGTCATTTCGCGATCGACCGAAAATCGAAAGATGTTCAGCCACAGTTTCACTCACACGAGGTCAGACGAGAAAATGCGTTTATATTGACACAAGAACGAGTGTTCCAATGATTGACTAAAGGCTTTCGTCTTATCACACGGAAGACATGAAGTGGTTTTTTATGTCACACTGTCAGTAGTTTAGCCTAAAGTGTCCTTTGTTAAAAGTTGCTGCCCCTTCTGAAGCAACCAAGACAAATTGTGCAACACCGTTTGACCCATCATCTTCAAACTGAATGTCGGGCAGTTTAAATAAATTAGAAATTCTGACGGTTCACGTTTTATGAGACTTATTCTTTATCAGGCGAACGATTCTGTGTTACTCCATCTAGCCAATCAGCTTGAATCTGTGAGATTGAATGTCAGTACGCCGCTACTTTATTTGAACTGTTTGATGAACCCACAATCTCATTCACTCAAAATCCACGACTGTCATACATGATCGTCACGTCTGATTTGCTTTCTGTCCTGACCGTCTTGTGTTGCAATTGTCTGCGGCATGTACTTACACCCTCTGTAGTCTAGTGTTCCCGTTACACATTTTTAGTGTTCACATCTTCCCTTTCTCGGGTTAGAACACAAACCGTTCGATAAACTGCGCGGCTATAACAGAGTCGATTCGGTAGACCTACTGCGAGAAAATGTTCCATTTATAATGTTTGTTCAAACTAACCGGAGGTATCATGATGATAATTACATAACTGACGAATACAGTCCAGTATTAGAGTTTCCTTTGTTTTAATGAGAAAACATTTTCATAGGAGAAGGAATTTATATTGTTTGCATTGTTGATTTATGTACAGCTGTATACAACACCTGGAATATAATGTCCAGCAAAGAGATAGATACCAGACGCGACGTTCTGATATGAAGATCATTGGGTGTGTGAAATCTAATTTGACATTTGCCCTACTTATTTGTTAACTGTAACAAGCCATTATCTGCGAATTTAACGTGCCCTTTGGTTTTCATTATTCGTTTTTACTCGCAACTGTTTGATATGCTAACATTTATTTAATTTCCATAAACTTTATTTCGACCGTAAACAAGTGGACCTTATCTTGCTTTATTACCTATATTCCGTTTCCTACCCCGGTCTAACATTTTTGTTTATCCGAGTAACAGTAACGCGTGACCTTTCTTACCGCCCGAATTAATTGCACAATTTATCACATGTTTCCGCAACACTGTTGTATGCGTTTGTTAACCTGGTCGTAAGTTATTGTTCATCTAAACTGCTTATTATTGTACTTGTAGAACCATGTTCGATAACAGTATACATATATTTACGTATAGTCTTCTGTCCTGTGCCCAATTAAGATATATATATATATATATATATATATATATACAGCCTAGACCGTGCGTGAAACTAGGCTATCTGAACGCGTAATCTGAATTTTCTGGCGATTTAACAGGGTAAATAATATTCAGCAAAACTTATGTACCGGGTACAGCATTTCAGTCAGGGTATCAATCAAAGTAAGGTAGAGTATCTTGTCACGTCAGCAGGCACATTGTACTAGCCGATGCACTTGCAACTCACAAGCAGATACACACAATGAACTGTTCATCCGAACATCTACGTAACCGAACTCGCCGTCACTGAAATGAAAGCACCGATTTTCAGCCAGTATGAGATTCATCAACGCTTACTTTTTTGTACACTTTTGGTGACATCGACAGATGAATTAGTGCAATCATACGGAAAGCATGCTGCTCCCTTACCTTACCTAATATCGATCAGCACGCAAAGGTACCAACACGTCACCAAGTAACTCACTATATGGCAACTCCACTACCGTACACGGTTAATTAGAACAAATCGGAGACTTGGGTCTTTCGATTATTGAACAGTAGAGTTAAAAGATATGGATAAGACTGAAATAGTCTGCGTGAATTCATTGGATTTCAGCTTGTGAAAAACTGTAATGAAGTATGAACGACAGCACCCGTCACTGATACAAAGGTCGAAGGACCGGTTCCGTAAAGACAAGGAGTGGACAGACTACTCGCAAATATATCATCATGAAGGAATCGATGGAAAACTTTACTTCCATTATCAGCCTAAACCCTATTTCTTGATGAGTGACTTCAGCGGTTGACCGGTAACGATAAGCGAGTGTGTGCGGCGAATCGAGAACATCAGTTTCATTGTGGAAACTTCTCACTGCGTGTCGTTAATGCATAGACACTTCGGCAACTGACAGCTTGATAATAGAAGCAAGTCATTACTCATTTAAGTGAGTTGGCTTCATGTTTGACTGACATGTCTAAGTCACACTCATCTTCCTATACTCTAAGTAACTTAGCTCTAGTTTTGTTTTACGCTCTCAATATATTTACCATTTACGAGACAAGATTCCTCGTTTGTTTGTTTTTATTTTGTTCCTATTTTCTACACACCATGTTCTTTCACAACCGTCCAACACACAGCTAGGCTACTGATGAGTAGTTGGGGATTTGGTTAATTTCAAGTTGAACATCACTCACAGTTTGGTGTCCATAAACATTGCAAGCCCTCACCAACCTCTAACTTTCCAATGGGTCAAATGAAACGTTTCGAAGTATTGTGAGTAGTGCTCACGCTAACTCACCCAGTTCTTATCTGGTGCAACCGACAGTGCCATTTTTGGTTTTATAATAGAAGTTTTGTTCATGCGTGACAGTAACTATTGTCGTTTGCAACAAGATGCTGCCCGTAAACGTTTATGGGATATGTGTGACACATATTAACATATGAATTGTTTTTGTTCCAACCGCTACTATCGGGAGAATGAAATACATAGTGTAACTATTAGTCTATATGTGTTATCTAACACTATCAAGAAATAAAGTATGGCAATGAGATGTTATGATTAATATATTACTGAAAGTGTATGAACAATGGTAAACAGCTTCTCACGTATCCAGCGAACAATTCTGAAGCGAGATAATACGGGAGAAGGTGAATTAGGGTCAACTGATGGGCAATATGACGAATGACGCACTGATGTACACGGGACATTGTCATATCGTGTTGCGTGGTGTAACAGAATCTGCGTGTTTTACCCTCGCACTGTTGTGTTCAACAGTCACGTCAAACAGTTACAAAGGTCGTTGGCATGTGGCACTGTCGGAGATGTCTCCCCCCAACGATGTCGAGCCTTAACAGGCAGGTGCTGTGTCGGACGCTGTAGAGTGGACACCACCGCGCTTTCAATTCACGTTGTTATTCAACGTGTGAGAGAAACGTGCGCAGACGTTGAACATTGTTAAATTGACAAGCGTAGTATGACCGGGTGACAAGTGGCTAGGTATGTGCATAAGAGAAGATCACCTAGCCATCACGTTCAGACAATGTGCATCAAGTGTGTTTGCGATTTGAACGTGACGGTGTAGGTGGTTGATAAGCCAGGCCGTGGTTATGGACGATATTTTTCTATAGGCTGTGAAGGTTGGGTGCCACATTAGTGGTCGATGTAGAATAGGGCGACGCTGTAGACACTTTGTGAGACAGTTAATGCGGCCGCTGGTAAGAGGTACCCCATTTTAATCGGGGTAACTGTAGAGAAGCTTTATTGTACTGAAACATTTCTTGAAGGGTCCCCAGCATCAGTGAAAAAAGCAAGTCTCTTTGGTGGCTCAGTCAAATTGTCTTACTTCCTGTGTCGTACCAATATCCATCAAAGCTTACGAGTTTTAATCGCATTCACAAAAGAAATAGTTGTGCCCTCCAGGAGGTATTTCTGATTTTAGAAAAAGCGCTGTACCTGGTATTATTTGTAAGTCTACCTACGGATCTTCTATCGCTCATACGTTTTCACAGCGTTCTGACAGCTCAGAATCAAGTTTGGACGCATACCAATCCTTTTCAGCCTCATTAGAGTGAGAGCTGAAAAGTCACTGACACATGCAAAAATTATCGCAAGTAAACTATGTTATTGGAACTCAAGAATGTTGATTTAATTAACGCCATAGACATAACACATAATGCATCAAAAGAGTATACAATCATGAGAATCCTTCTTACGGAAGCTCACACAGAAATCCATCGTCTGTGATAATACAACCCTTAAATTATTAGATGTGGTGAAATTGCCAATGATGTTGATAACTGAGATTCGATCCTTTAGATGAATGTCGAAGCATGAATATATATGTGAGGAGTAGTTGAGACAGTACGATCCCCCAACAGGGGATGGCGTATATGATGTACAAAGTGACCCCTGAGTGATTCGTACTGGGAAGTTGCCAAATCAGATCCATATGCAAGATGATAGCACTCCTTTGCTGGACCCTGAAAAACCAACCAACCAACTGATTATAGATGGTTCATTTCCAGGATCAACGGTTTAATTTCTTTATTTTCATTGAAGGACCTGATGATAAAAAGGCGATCTGATCTAGCTAGCAAAAGTTGGTTATACTCACGTCCTCCAAGTCTGCTTTGTGAAGCTGAGGGAGCCACTTGCACTACTGCTCTTCGGTTTTGCGCATTTTTTATAACTGGTGTAGATTCTCCGTCGCCACCAGCCGTACTAATCTACAACTTTTGCCCAAAAACTATAAACCGGGTCCTCAGTAGTGTCGCACTTTTCGACAGATGAAAATCTGTTTCAGCGGGCATGTGAACACAGTGTGACTTTCATCAAACTCATCAAACCTTGTTTAGTACAAATGTACATTTGTAGTACTCCATGAATTGGTTTTAGTTGTGCATTCGTATTTGCATTAGGGCAGAAACATCCTCCTCGGTACATGTGTGTCCGTTCGAGCGGTTTGCGTTACCTTCGATAGTGACGGTCTTGCCTACTCAGAGTGCCATTGCACCCTCTGACCGTGGTTGATAATTGCTGATCCATAATTCAATACACACAAATCCGTAGGACTGGCCATATACGAGAAGCGTTACAGTAGTTCAGTAACCAGCTTACTGGCTACAATCTTCTAAATATAATAGTGACTGACAAGAGCAGAAGTATAGCCGGGGTAATCATTACCGCAGAACCTTTGTGCAGTAGAGTGGCCATCTGGTGCATCTGGACACAGATCTGCTACTCGTCAAATACCACTTCAATAATTCCTTTAGATGGAATGTGTTCGGATGATTACTGCTTGAGTAAAAGCCCGCAGAATTTTCGGACTGCTTGATATAAGCAACCGTATGACTCCCTTATACTATAGTGTATGTTTTCGTTTCAGAAACAGAAATGATCGTCTAGGAGTCAGGAGCATCAATCACTTAACCCCACTGTATTCCATACGAATGTAATAACAGATAATGCAGTTTAGAAAATCGTGTTGTGTAAAATGAACAGGTTTATCAGATTCAATTTATTTATAACCATCTGATCCTGAATCTCACTTCCCGGTGAAGTCAGCCTCGAGACAAGCAGATTTAGGAATCGTTGTTTTCTTTCCTACATATTCTCTGTCGTACTACAAATTTTCCTAGCTAATCTGTGTTGGTTAAGCATAACACACTTCACAAATCAAAAGAATCACAAATCAGATTTATCATTGTATGATGATTTGTAGAGGCTACAAACTCACAACGTGACTTACGTTTTTGCAGAACACCTTCGATAACCCTTGTTGAAAACTTTATATCGTAGTGAGATCACCTTCGACGTCCCTAAAATCCTAAACTCCCTGCGACGTCAGAGTTGCCTTGCCAGTATCACCGCGTCAGTTCACATTACCTCGTGAATGTAAATTTACTACAAACCATTAACATCAAGGTTAGTGTGTTGGCGTAAGTGTCGCAGTTTTGCTCATAGCTGTATAAAGAATCTGCGCCATCTCCACCATTGTAGGCCACATTCACTACGATAACAGTGTTTTAGCTACTATCGTTGGAAACGCCGCCCAACCAGGCTGACATTTGTTCGAGTCCTGAAGTTCAACTGGAATTTCCGTTGACATTCGTCCTCTCTGGTGGCTGCCTCGCGGTTATGCTGAAGGTTCACTCAAGTCCATTTCCCTATCGCCCTTACTCGTTACGTTGAATTCCGCTTGTGTACGGTGAGTAAACAAATAACTAAAGTTTGTTTGCAGATTCACCGTCTTCTCACTGAGACTTCTGATCCGTGTTAATATAAGGTTGGGGAAACCTTGGGTGTGTGAACCTCGGAGCTAGCATCACGAAAATATCTTCAAAAATGAAAACAACAGTTGTGGCACTAAATAATTTTTGTCTCATTGGATCCCCACAGTTTTTCTATGGACAAGAAACAACAGTGAAATGAAGCAGTACAATTGGTTCCTAGGCTGTAGCTCTTTCATTCATTAACTCGGTTCAATCTGTCGTTTGTTTGTTTTAGTGCGTGACACATTTAAACATGTCTAACTCAGGTTGTCATTACCATCAAATCCGATGCTATGTCAGAGTGCTATGTGGATTGGTCACTGCGCCGACATGCTCAAGTTCTTGATACTGATTCGCTATAGCCTCCAGTGAATCACTGGTTGGCCTCGTATGAATGAGTTCGTTCAATCCTTTTACAAGCCTTATTGCGTATAGACAACATTGTATGCCGTAAGTCCAAAAAGATAGACAGTAAAATGTTTCATTTATTGTGGTAAGTAGAATCAGCGCGAACAACTGTCGCGTGCAAGCGTAGGCGCAAAATGCTAGCTATAACATGAATCAACGAACGCATTGATCATCTTGATCAAACAACCACATAACTGATCAAACAGGTCAACAGGAAATAACAAATACGCAGAGGGGCGGACAGTTGGTCATTTCTCGAGTGGACATGGCATACACACACAGTAATCCAGATGATCAACACGCACAGTAGATCCGAGGACACTAGAGATAGTATACAAAATGTTCTAATGAATATTCACAACGAGCTGATGTAATCTGGGAACAGCTACACTGCTAAGTCTATTGAGCACAGATCGGACATTTTACCTGCTTTCTTGCAACAAGTTCTTAACTGTGCATTCAAATCTATTGAATGCTTCTTCGTTAAGACTGAAAAGGTTTGCACAATGCAAGATGTGGAATTTGGAACATCAAATGGGTAGCTGAACTATAGCGCCCTCTTTTGTGCATCGGTACAGTCTTAAGCCGGACTGTCGCCAGTATAGTTGGTAAGTCCTTAGATGGTTCTGAGGAACAGTACTCTAAAAGTCGTCCAAAAATGTTCATGTTAAGAGGTGAAAAATATTTGGAAATCATGCGAAGATGAGTATATTTAGTCCCGTTTGAATGAGTGTGTTGAGTAATCGCCACAGCGTTTACATCTTTCTGATCATTTGAGATTCATGCAGAACCAAACATTGTGAACTATTACATCAAAGTTCTTCCAGCTACATCACAAATGTTGAAGTCTTCCAGTACTTCTTGATAGTACTAATTTCGGTTCACTGAATATCATGCTTTCTTCCAGAATATATTCGAGTTGAATATATGACTGAATTATCGTTGGTCCGCAGTGTACATGTTGCACTTTACACACTGATGCATCTAGTGATACTTTTAGACAATCGTCTATCACCAGTTCAGCTACGAACTGTTAAGAAAAATTAGTGTCCGATGAAAATTCTCTCCCTCAGTGAGATATGATTTATTTCTCGTTTTTCTGCCCCAGTCAATTTTGACATTGATTCTAAGATGGAGCGTGATGTCAGTGGATGATTCCTCTTCCCCAGTGCATTGAAGAATTTTTATTGTCCTCATCGAGTGTTGATCTTCTTTGTTACATTTTTGCACAAACCAGTAATCTTTATAGCGTCCTTGGTGCCATTGATCTGGTGTCGTTCAGTCTCAACTACCTGTTGGTTAGTTGTTTGTAAATTGAATCACTAGGTTATTAAAATGAAAACTTTGACATCATTACCGATATACCTACATTTTGTGGTATATGGGCTCCATTTTAACAGTGCCGTCAGCCGGTGGACAGCGACGTGTCACGTGGTTTCGTAAGCTAATTTATGGGTGAAGTGAACCAGGCTAAACAAGGAGCGGAAAGAAAGGTAAGAGAAATGTGTGAACATGAGAACGACGACTATTTTGCTTTCATTTGCCGTCAACGGTGCTCCACCTTCGAATCAAAACGGGATTATATTAAAAGCTTGATCGTGTCTTGACAGTTTTAACCTTGTCCCTTGTTTCAGTTAGGCTTGATGTTATGTTAGCTAAACTGCGCACCACTGCGAACTGTGCTAGAATCGTTCTCGTTCAAATGGCCTTCGGTAACACACGTAGCAATAGTTAGTTGATCAATGGTAAACCTACCGGACAAACAGATCTGACAGACTACCAGAACAGGAAAGCGTACATTCATCAAAACACTTATTTGACAAAGGCTAAAGATGGGCAGAATCCCGAATATGCTTATCGAGCGTTGACACTAATTCGGTGATTATCAACGTTTTGTTGTTTACACTCATCCACTAGGGAAGACGGTGGAGATTGTACTTCTGGCGATCAATGTCAACAAAAACGTAGAGCTCGATGGCCGACCCAATGCTATTCAGGTTGCATTGACCATCAGAACAGAGTACATTGGACAAATGACTCATCAAGAGACTTTGCTCATTCCAGCTGTCCTACAATTTACTCTGGTAAAAACTCATTACTAAACAAGCGATTTTGTTAACCGGCTGACTGAAGACGTGTGCTGAAATGTCGGCAAAGGAACTGTGAACGGTAGTTTAAATGGAATCTGTAAGTAGATTTATGTTAAACGATACCTACACCTTAGATTTTCTGAGTTGCTTTCAAATTCAGATAGACCTTCTAGGCTTTTCTGAGACAGCTGCGATCAAATGTGAGTGATATTCATCATCTTGAGATCAACTAACTCCCCAACTACTCATTAGTAGATTTGGATGTGTTAAAATTATGTAACGGTTGCGTGAGCATGTGTTCATAACAGCTACCGGGTAGGGGCTGAGCTCCTTCTTATTCAACGACCCGATCTAGATATCGCGCACACCAAGCAAGATACCACCAGAGAGTTCAAATAAATTGCCAAAGCTGTGACAGTCAAATTTGAGAATCTGAGTGGAATATCAGACATCGGTTTGCGCCCGAATCGCTCATTCAGGTTTGCCAGAAATCAAGAGACCCGGAGTGAGAAAACAACATGTGGTTAAACCCAGCTAATACTTAACAACTCAAAACAACTGATATAACCTACACTGCATTTTATCTTAGAGCTGATGGTAATAAGCACAACACACTCTCTGTCCAGACACGCTGACCGAGCTGAAACGCGCTGCACTGGATCTGTACACTACGCCGTAGTATTCCTGGTTATTGACTAAGCAATCGTCCTGTGCTGTGATCTGGACAACAGCAGCGCTCGTCAAATCTCCGCAAAAATTCCGTTTGAGTATTTCCTGTTTCTTCCGGGGTAAATGTGGTGAAAATGTACTCGATTCACCGCTTATCCAAAACTCGACACAATAGAAGATCTAACAGTGGGCCAATCCAAAATTCACGTGAAAAATATACATCAAGATTGGACGAACAGTCTCAATGTTACGCCTTCCGTTATTCGCTAATTTCTTTGTTCCGCATTGCACCAATCAGTGTACAGTTTGTGACTGTATGTGCCAATACAATCAACCAATAACAGACTAAGATTTCTCTAATACTGTTGTATATCTGTCAATTCGGCTCTTGGTCTCATGTGTAAAAATTGCTTGCTGCAATCAGTCCGAGGTCTTCTCCCTAATATTTGTGTGTGAAGTTTCAAGTCCAGTACGATTTCTAGGGCAATTCTAAATCGCTAATTTCGAGCATTACAGTATGTTAAACGCCGAGATTGAATGTAGACATTTAATGGTAGGTTGGTAGCTTTCTTGAAAGCACAATCTGTTGTTGATACTAAGGTAATTTTACATGGATTTTGTTTACCCGTTAGCTGCTTCACATATTCACACATTTTCGCAAAGTCACACTTCCTAGACCTAGTTAGACTGTGTACTGTGGTTAGATAGATTCTCAAGTGGTGAAGTGCAAGCTGCATCTAGTGATACATACGTTTGTTTCCCTTGGCGTCGGTCATTTCCGTAGGTTATTTGGGATATGGAAGCCGCAAGTGGTTTATGAATGAAAGACCGACTTATCTGAGGCCTGGAAAGGTCTGGACTGTGCATTTCATTCCATGGTTAAATAAGTTGCAACCCCTAGCTTCATGCCACCAGATGCAATAAACATCGCTAGATTCCGGTTGGGCATGCCAAGCGAGGATTTGACAGTAAACGATGTAACCTAAGATAATACACTGCTAACACCACTAATATTTTTTTAGCTATAACGTCCTGGCACGACCTTGCAGTGAGGTGTCAGTCAGCCTAATAAAACCTAACTCCCTAACCGTAACGCAGCGTGCTGTCTTGTTATTTGCACCATTTTGGCTTTTAGAAATGTGACGCGAGTGCATACAATACTGGGCCTTCCGCTCATGTCTGTTCGTGTTGGCTTATTTTATAGGATTATCGTTGGAACACCTGTTTCGGAAGAAAGCTCTTCCACGATGTCTGCACGTTACACAAAGTTGGTTCACGAGTATCATGTGCAACGAAATCCAGAACGTTCGGCTTATCTGTTACACTAACCACAATCATTCGGGGCCAAATATGTTAGCCAGATTTGGATCTATTATCTGTTTATGTATATCTATGTACGTCCAATGTCTTAAAAGTTTTCTCATGGGCTGACATCGACGCGTATACGTTATGTGATGCTCACGTGAGACGAGGGTGTGGAGCTACTAAGCTGTACCACCAGAAAGTCGTCTGGGCATAGGTCATGTATCAATCCGTCCAATATGACCTCTGAGACCGAGAAAATAATTGACCCAGACCTACATGCTCCAATAGTGGCAGTAGTCATTGGCGCGCTGAACCAGCTCCTCGTGGTGCCGACTGAGCAGTCTCAGTGAAAACCTAGACCTGCTAAGCGTTCAGCGACTCCAGATAGGGCCAACCACTCTAATTGGTTTCAATGGACCGGTTACTCTCAAGCAAGACAATAAAATTATCGCCATCACCTCTGTGCAGGCATCTACCAGTACAGAGGATAGGCGAGCGCAGTACACCTGTTCAGAATGTGTCCAGATATGTAAAATGAACGCTGGCTTATTGACACATACTCGTGTACATCGAGGCAGAAATGATGCAGAGCAAGAAATAGGTGCTCAGCCTCATCCACTCTTCGACTGCACCAACTGTGAACGCAGCTTTACAACCAGAATTGGTCTCAGTCAACACAGGAGGCATGCCCATCTTGTCGAACACGGCCACGAGAAACTCATGTGCATGAAAACCACGGGATCGAATTGATCTCAGCAAGAATCAGCTTTTCTTGTTAAACTCGCCTATGGGTTGACTCCGTCATGCTCCAATCGACGGGAACTCCGTCACCGGCTCCTGTCACATTTCCATGGCTGTACTATGGAGAACATCAGGATACATCTACATGCACTGAATTAACAGAAACATACTGCCCCCAATGTCAATCCAACCTCCGCCTCACAGACAAACATGATATCGGATAGTCAGACCCAAGCCTCTGAACAATCCAACTAATTTCTTGTTTGGCCCAAACAGCGATAACCCAACTCCAGTCCAACAGCGGGGCTTTATTACATATCAGTGAATTGCTGGTAATTGCCGGCAGTCTTCCGTCAGGCATTTCCAAAATGGTGCAGACGAAGTCGTTGTTTAACAGGCCCGCCTCACAGGCTTTTTCGTACCTCTGGCGACTGATCACTCGAAGATGTGCTCGGGTTGCTGTGGGGGCCGACAAGACCAGGAAGTAGATACGGAAAACCAATTGTGCTGCGATCTAAACCCTGTATCACCAGCGCGAGAAAGACGCTGCTTTTCCAATCTTTTCTGGAAACTAGAGAACTGTCTATTAGGTGAATTGTGGCCTCACGGATAATTCCAACGAGTGCTGGTCCGAGATATTACCGACCCATCCGCACACTGATTAGCGACCATCAAGTACAACTATGCCTCCAGACTGATATCTGGTGGACCCGATCACTGGTGAGAAAGTACCGCGTACGCTGAAAAGCTTGAAAAATAACGTCCCAGGTTTGGACGGACTGTTGTGCAAATATTTGAGGCGTATGAAAGCTGATGCCTTGGCCGGATATTTCAACATGATCCTGCTAACTGAAGGCTGTCCAACCATCTGCGTCGCTTCCGTATCACGCTTGTTTTAAAAGTGGACAGTCTTTCATCTCCCACCGAGCTCAGACCTATCGCCGTATCTTCAAAGTTCATACGTTGTTTCCATAAGATATTGGCCGATCGTTGGAATACGCGCTTGCAACTGCCCGCTCCCCAGTTTGCATTCTTGCACCGTGATGGTTGCCTCAAGGTTACCTCAGTAACCCACCCGATACATCGGAACTCATGTACCATGTCTTACAGCCTGCAAACATAAGCACTATATAACAACTGTCGCTGACGAGTCTATTCAATTCGATCCGCACATTATCCACTCACTAATACCCTTGACACAGTGACCTATCTGGGTATCCCGTTCACCTGGAAAGGTGAAGCATTCAATAATCACCAAAGCGCCTTGAAGCCACATCAACGTCTACACCTTCTGAGACAGCATCTGATACATAAGACGAATCACTCGCTCGTTTTGAGACGAGTCCACCAAAACATGCTCAAAGTTACGGACCGTACAATTCGCCAGTTTGTTCGACAGTGGCTACGCCTTCCTAGACACACATTAATCAGCTGCATCCATACCCCCAACTCGGTTGAACGGTCTGGGCATTCCGAATTTGTCCACCACTATTCGCATCTCGCGTAAACCACGAATAGGGAAACTGCGCTCCAATCGATGTCCAATTCTGCGGAACGTGGTCAAACGTTATTCGTTTGGCCTTATGATGGGGAGCGTGAACGTCCAGGTGCGCGTTCAGAGTGTAGTATGGACGAACAAGGAGAAAGCTCACGCGGTGTGGATGGATATGCTTTATCACCCGCCAGATGATCGCAGTCTTCAGGAAGTGTCGTGATCTCCACTGCCTAATCGTTAGCCGTTTAATCCAGACCGCATCTTCCCCAGAATCTTCATTCGTGCCATCCAGCTCAGATGCGGTCCTCTGCTGACTAGGGTCCGAAATTCACGAGGTAGTCGAAGTGAACACTCATTTCTCTGTCGTGGCTACTATAATGAACCAGAAAGCCTAGCTCATATTCTACAATCATGCTGGATAACCCACGATATCCGTCGTGCTCGACAAAATCGCGTGACCAAAGGCCTGGCGAAACGACTGCGCAATCTTGGTTGTACAGTCTCCGAGGAGCTGCCAGCACCAACGAAGAGCTCGTTCAGCAAACCCGATGTGATCGCGGTTCGTGACGGCGCTGCTGCAGTGCTTGACGTCAGTATAGTGGATGACTTCCGAAGCCAATTTGCCTGGAGAGACAAGGCCGCGAAGTACAGAAGCTACTCTCATGATGTCGTCATACAATCGGCCCTTCATACTATGGACTGTGATGTGAACTCTGTTTATCATTCACCTGTGATCATCTCTTTTCGCGGTATTATATTTCCCTCTTCAAGTAGTGCTATTCTTCGACTCAGGCTGCCCTCTTACGCAGTCACGGATT